>CAUYRT010063865.1:0-44914 GCA_963574885.1 Lepilemur ruficaudatus | reverse complement strand
CTAGCAATAGTGAATTGTGCTGCCATAAACATTCGGGTGCAGATGTCTTTATCATAGAATGTCTTATGCTCTTTTGGGTAGATGCCTAATAATGCTATTGCTGGATCGAATGGTAATTCTATTTTTAGCTCTTTGAGGCATCTCCGAATTTTGATTTAAACAAAATTTTTTAAAATCCATAAAGGAATTGGAAATTTAAACACTGACAGGATGGATCAAAGACATATCTTAATACGTGACTTCAGAAATTCTCACTAATTTTTAGATAATAGTTTCATGATTATCTTTTCTTAAAATAAGAGTTCTTCTCTTTTGGAGGTATATTTTTAAAATATATGTGTTTTGATATAGAGTGATGTCTGGAATTTGCTTCAAAGTAACAGAAGGGGCAGTGTGAGGGTGAGGGTAGGAATCCAGATGAAACAAATTGGCTGCTACTTAATAATTGTTGAAGCTGGCTGATGGGTATGTGAGGGTTCATTATATTACCTGTAATTTGCATATGTTTGAAGTTCTTCATAATGAAAAAATTGAAAAAGATTAAGGAATCATATGTATGTGTGTATGTATTTATGTATGTATATATGGATTGATTGTAGAAATAGGGTCTTGCTATGTTGCCCAGGCTGCTCTCAAACTCCTGGCCTCAAACAGTCCTCCTGCCTTGGCTTCCCAAAGTGTCAGGATTACAGGGATGAGCCACTGCACCCAGCTGAGGAATCATATACTTAAAACATTAAGTGTATCTACCCAAGATCATATGCACAATAAAGACTTAGATGTAAGGAGATACAGAATATTCCTTAGTATGTTGTTGGACAAATACATTGTGATGGTTTAATGAATAAATTAATGTATAGTCTCCCTAGCTAGTCCTTCATAGTGACGTTTCTACATTGTATGCACAAATGATAATTTTCTTACTTCAAATTATACTTAGTGTCATTCATAATGTCTTAGATTCCTTGAAAAACAGACTCTGAGAGGGAGTTTTGTGGACAAGAAGGTTTCTTTTTGGGGGGTGTGCTTTTGCGATCAGCCCTAGTCAGGGAGTGAAGTAAAGGAATACATAGAGGAAGGAGGTGAACTGTAATACAGCTGCCATACATATCCCGTGTGATCCCACCCCACCCAACCCCCAGGGTTCTTGGGAAATGGAAGGTGCCCTCTAAATATGTCCCACCTTGTATCCAAATTTGTGTCATAGGGAAAAAAAATATGTCCCACCTTGAAGAATGGAGCCAGGACTTTATACTTGGAATCACCCTCCTGCCAATCTTGTCTTGAACTCATTTTTCAAGGCTGAGTTCAAATGTTTCTGTACCTGCAAACTCTTCCTTCAAACACCCATCTCCAGTCAGATCAAATTCCTTCCTCCATTATCCTTCCTACATGGGGAATAGGAAGAGCCAACATTTATAGCATTTCTTATGCGTTAAGCACTGTACACGTGCATGGTTTCAGTTAACTCACAACACAGTTACGTCCCAATAAACCCATCATAAGTTGGAAAATATCGTTAAGTCAAAAATGTAATTAATACATCCAACCTACTGAATATCATAGCTTAGCCTAGCCTATCTTTAACACAGTGGTCCCCAACCATTTTGGCACCAGGGAATGGTTTCATGGAAGACAATTTTTCCACAGCCTGGGGGTGGGGGATGGTTTTGGGATGATTCAAGCACATTACGTTTATCGTGCAGTCAAACCTCTCTGCTAATGATAATCTGTATTTGCAGCCGCTCCCCAGTGCTAGCATTACCGCCTCAGCTCCACCTCAGATCATTAGGCATTAGATTCTCATACGGGCACCCAACATAGATCCCTCGCATGCACAGTTTACAGTAGGGTTTGCACTCCTGTGACTATCCAAGGCTGCAGCTGATCTGACAGGAACCTGACAGGAGGCGGAGCTTATGTGGCCATGAAAGCGATGGGGAGCAGCTGTATACAGATGTAGCTTCCCTGGCTGCCCTGCCAGCTGCTCACCTCCTGCTGTGCAGCCCAGTTCCTAACAGGCCAGGGACCAGTACCAGTCCATGGCTGAGGCTTGGGGACTGCAGCTTTAACATGCTCAGAGTGATTACATTAGCCTAATAATTGGGCAGAATCATCTAACACAAAGCCTATTTTATAATAAACTGTTCAATATCTCATGTAAGAATGTTGTACCACATATTGTTACCCTGGGAAAAGATCAAAATTCAAAATTCAAAGTATGATTTTTACTGAATATGTATCACTTTTGCACCATCATAAAGTTGCAAAATTGTAAATCGAACCATCTTTACTTGGGGACTGTCTTTGTCATTATTATCCCCATTATAGATGAGGAAACTGAGGCTCAAAGAGATTAAGCAATTTGCCCAACTAAAGCCCTTGAGCTAGTGAGTGGCCTGGCTGGGATTTAAACCCAGGCAAGGGAACCCATACTCTCCAATCACTTTTATGCTATACTGCCCCCTAGCTACTGCTTTTTTTTCTTTGTACTTCCAACCCTTAGCACAGTACCTAGCCTAGAGTTAGCATTTCATAAATGTTTACTCAATCAATGGATATTCATTTCACCAGCATTTCTAGGAAATTTCATTTTAGAAACAGATCAAACCCAGATGCAATTTATAGACTCAAAGGTGGCATATTTCACGATAGCAAGGAACAAGAAGCCCCACTAAAAGAGTTAAACTTGGATATACTTAACATGGCAGAAAAAAAATTGGATGGAGACAGCAGACACAGTCGCCATAAATTATTAATAACTGCCAAATGGTTAAAAAGGGAAATATTGTACTTAGGTACTTAAACAGAAGCTTTGTGTTGGTGTGCATACATGCCTTTTGGCATCTCTTGCTTTGATAATCATTACAAAAAGAAACATGCACATATATTCCACCATGCTACATAAAGGGAACAAGCAATAGATGAACCATGAATTCAGATTAAATGCAATGAAAGCAACTTCAAGAGTCAGAAAGTATTCAAAATTATTGCTAAAAGGTGGAAGTGAGAAATTTTAAGGAAAGGTGAAAAATACAGGAATTACAAATAAGTTTCCATTACATAGGAAAACAACTCTTCCCCATTTCTACTAAAATATGAGAAGACATATTTAGGTAGTCTGTGTGGGGTATTAGCAAAAGGAAGGATTTCAAAGTCATGAATTGAGGATCAAGTCTTTATATTGTCATGCACTAGCAAAGTGACCTCAGTACCCTTTGCCTGTAAAGTGGGGAAGATAACCTCCAACGTCTAGAATCACTATGGGGATTTATTAAGGTGAAATATTACTTCACTTTCCCACTCCTTGTTCCTGACAGAAGCCATTGTTCCCTCCTCTGAACTTCTATAGACATTAACATTTCACCAATCTTGTTTTATCTGTCTCTCACACATTTTTCTCTGAGGTATTTCGAAGCAAATCCAAGACGTCATTGTGGTTCATCTTAAATACTCCAGTTGCAAGGATTTCTGTTATTTATTTATTTATTTTTGAGACAAGGTCTTTGCTTTGTCTCCCAGGTGAAAGTGCTGTGGCGTCATCGTAGCTCACTGTAACCTCAAACTCCTGGGCTCAAGCGATCCTCCTGCCTTTCTGTTATTTATTTATTTATTACCAGAAGAAATCCTAATGTAATCTCCCGACCAAAAAATAAAGAATATTTTGTGCACATTATTCAGTTTAATGATTAAGGTTAACCTTAATTCACTGGGTAATTCTTAATTTTTCTGCTTTGCTTTAGCCTTTGAAAAATTCTGATTATGTCCAACACTATTATACTTCAGAATTAAATGGATGTTACATTTGTAGTATCTTGACATTTTTTTGTTGTTGTTGTTTTTTGTTTGTTTTGAGACAGGGTCTCATTCTGTCACCCAGGCTAGTCTTGAACCCTTGACCTCAAGAGATCCTCTACCTGGCCCTCTCAAAGTGCTAGGATTACAGGGATGAACCACCATGCCTAGCCTGCAGTATCTTAACTTTTTTGGTGAATGGTAGTAATAACAGGTTGAATATCTTCCTGGTTTTGAAGGACTAATCAACAGATTTGGGCAGTCCTAATATCGTTGCATCAAGGATATTCCATGGAAGGTTTTTCAATTACTGTACTGTACTCTTTGGAAATGCCTGGAAAATGTTAAGCCCTACGGCGGCCCTGCACCTATGTCTGTCTGCGTTTAACCTTCACCTATACGCTATCTTAACTTGGCCCCATTAAAAACTTGACCCACTGTGCACTTCAAACTAGATTTCTCATTGCCAAGTCCTCTAGGCTCTCTGATGTTTTCCACTCTTTGTGATTCCTTCAGGGACGTTTGTGTACCTTTATTGAATGCCTACTATGCTATGGGCCCTGCAGATTCTGATGTTCCAGATATTTTTCATTTATGTGGCATTTCAAGTAAATGAGATGCGCATAAACTGCAAAGTATTATATAAAAAATAGCTAATAATAATCCGTTAGCCCAAGTTGGCAGCACACTACAACATATGAAGAGCTTTTGTGGGGAGTTAGTTCTAGATTATTCTATAGCATCAGTTTGACGAAAAGTTATTAAAACTTACTGAGTGCCTGGTGGGTACCAGGTACAGAGATGGGTTGCTAGGTTTGGAAATAGATGAGCAAGGTACTTGTCCCAAGACCAGGCACTGTTCTTTGTAAGTAAGGTAAATCTTAACCTTGTTTGTAAGTTCTCCAGTTCCTGGGTATGACGTGGCCATGGCACTTACCTTATCTGTGGGCTTGTCTGAGCCCACAGATCAAGACTGAGTTTCAAATTCTGTATTTTAAAGCCTTTCACTACATTACACCAATCATCCCATTTCCTTGTATCTTCTCGTACGCCCCAAGCAACCTCTACCTGAGGATGACATCAGAAATCTGGATCACCAAAGAGAAAGATTCAGAAAGTATCTGCATTAGTCAGTATAGGCTCTGTTATGCTACGGCAGCAACCCCAAATCTCAGTGGCCCAATCAGCAAAGCCTGTGTTTCTCACTTGCGCTGTGTCCCTCCCGGTCAGCTGTGGCTTTGCGGCACATTGTCTTTACTCTGGGACTGAGGCTGATGGATTAGCCTCTATCCCTGAATATTGCTGGTCATCAGGGCAGCGGGAAAGGAAAACATGGTGCAGCACATTGATTGAAAGCTTCCAGCTGGAAGTGGCTCATACTGCCGCTCACATTTCATTAGCTGATGCGAGTCACACAGCCCGGCCTGCTGTCAATGGGAAAGTACAATCCAATTCTGGGAGGCAAAGTAAATGTTTGGGAACAATTATATAGTCTTCCACAGAGTCCCTTTATTTGTGGTACTTGAATGTAAATACACCCTCTTGAAGTGGCTAGCACCCAGGAGATTACAATTCTCAAATCAATGTAATCAACCCTTGCTGTTTTAGAGTCTTTGGAGGTGGGCAGAACAGAGAGGGATTAGAATTAGACAGTTCTGGGTTCAGATCCTGGCTCTGTCACTCTCAAACTACTAAGCCTCTCTTTCTTCAATCTCTCTCTCTCCCTCCCTCTCTCTCTCTCTCATTCTCTTTCTCTTTGAGACATGGTCTTGCTTTGTCACCCAGGCTGAAGTTTAGTGGCATGATCATAGCTTACCTTGAACACCTGGCTCAAGTGATCCTCCCACCTTAGCCTCCAGAACAGCTGGGACTGCAGGTGCATGCCATCATTCCTGGCTAAATTTTTTGTAGAGATGGTGTCTCACTCTGTTGCCCAGGTGTTGGTCTTGAACTCCTCACCTCAAGTGATCCTCCTGTCCCAGTCTCACAAAGTGCTGGGATTACAGGTGTGAGCCACCATGCCCAGTCTGTTTCTCTTCTTTAAAATGGAGATAATTACCTTGTAGTTTTACTGTAAGGATTAAATGAAAACAAATGCAAAGAGTATCATGTTGCCTGGCACACAAGGAACATTCAATAAATATTAGCTATCCCTCCATCAATTTTTCTTCAGCATTGGGGTTTCTTGATGGTTCTTATTTAGCTCATTAGGCATGAAGGAAGCCAATAACTTCACAACTTGAAATTAAACAATTGTTTCCTAATTACTAAGTTTGCACCCAGAGTTTCAGTCTCCTTTGGCCTGCAAATCTTGGCTGCTTTCTGCTGCTAACCAAGTTCCTTTCATTCTATTATTTCAAAATTTACTGCTAACTAACTGGTAGAGAGGGTTCCCCTGATCCCACTCTATTTGAACATCCTCTGACTCACTATTCCAGCGCCACCCAAGTTTCATTTGCACCATTGCTTACACATAATGTAAATACTTTATTTGCTCAACCCATTGGTTAATGTTTGCTCAGCTGTCTTGGTGCCTTTTTGTCTTTCATTATGGTTTTAATTAGCTCAGTTGATTCTGAGAGTGGAGGGAAGCCAACGTTTGAGCCAAGTGGTTACAAGAACATGGATGAGTTGAGGAAAAAAAGTATTTTAGGTTAATACCCTCTGCTAGGGCAAAATAGTCTAAGCTACTCCTTTCTAATGAGAATGATTAAGTAGTAGAGACTGGGAAGGATCACATGTTGCCAACTTGGAGTTGAAGTTAACACCAAGCTCCTAGATGGCAGGAACAAAATTTGAGGATGATTTACATAGAGTGATGCAGTCTAGCACCATGAGTTAGTTAGTCCCATCAGGCGCTAGTATTAAATGACCACTTGGAAGGCTATAACTTCTGTAGCTTCTACTTTTCTCATACCCACCCAACCTCTTTGATTTTGTGTAAGCTGTTCTCCTCTGCTCCAGATCTTCTTCCCCTACTCCCAGCCTTGCTTCTGTCTCTACACGGCAAATTCCTATTCATCTATTAAGACTTAGCCTTAACCTCACCTTTAAGGATGAAGCTTTCATTGGCTTCTGTGCCTACACTCCCTCCCTGCCCCATCCAATCTGACAAAATTAAGCTTTGCTTCTTCTCTGTTTCTATGAAACAAGTATAAATTTCTACCAAATTGCATTGGGATTAATTGTTTACATGTCTGCTTCTCTTTTATTTTCTTTTGACTTCTTGGTATTTAGCACAGTGCCTGGTATAGAGTAGGTGCTTCATAAATGATTATTGAATGTTGTTTATGTATGCATAGTGACAAACACTCAAATGTTGTCATTAAATAGCAGTCACTGGTGCTGGTACTGACAGCTTTCCAACGCCATGTATAGCCCCATCTAATACATGAATTATAAAGTATTATATAATACCCATGGAATCTGGAAGGCTCTTCAGGGTGGGAATGATAGGAGGGGTTCTCTCATGTTCTTCTCTCTCCCTCTTGCTGGTCTTGGCTCATTTTAAATTCATTTCTCATTTTCTGCTTTCCTCTTACAATAAATGCAGAGGGAGAAAAGGATCAGGTAAAGCCTTATTTGTCTAAGTGGCTGTGGGTCATGCGAAGAGTTAAATACTCTGCTGTTGAAGCACTGCCAGTGCCAAATCAGGGTTTCTGTCGGGCTATTGCAGCCCAGCTCTGGACTGTGTTCTTGTCAGGGAATTTATAATCCAAATGAACCTGGGAAAAGATCACAAATGATACAGAACAATAAAGCCTCTATTTTATTGCTATGATCAATCTGTATCTTTTAAGGATCTGTCCCCTGACTTTGATGCCTCTTTGCGGGCTCTCTTGCCCTGCACACTTGAGGCCTCCCAGCCCACTCCATCTCCCAAGTCAGTGAACTACTGTACTCTGTTCTGTGCCGACACTGGGCCTGGTAAATAATAACAACAGCCGTCATTGGGAGCCTTTATTTTTGACAGTCTGTGCATAATCTCTTTTACTAGGTAGCTACGATTATTGTTTCCATGTTATAGGCATGGAAGCAGAGACTAAGAGAAACTAAATAACTTCACGTAGGCACAAAATAAGCAAGCTATGGAACATTAGATTTGAACCCAGCTCTGCCTTCCCAATCTGGGCTTTAACTTTTCCTCCTCACAATGTCCCAGAATCCCCTCTGCTGCTATGGCCATTATAGCCGCCCCCCCCCCTTTTTTGAGAGAAGATGCTCTTCTACCTTTTTTTTTAAATTAAAAAATGTTTAGGTCAGGTGTGATGGCTCACACCTGTAATCCTAGCACTTTGGGAGGCCAAGGTGGGAGGATTGTTTGATGCCAGGAGTTCGAGACCAGCCTGAGCAAGAGCGAGACCTCGTCTCTACGAAAAATAGAAAAATTAGCCAGGTATGGTGGCACGTGCCTATGGTCAAAGATACCCGGAGGCTGAGGCAGCAGGGTCACTTGAGCCTAGGAGTTTGAGGTTGCAGTGAGCTATGATCACACCACTGCACTCCAGCCTGGGTGTCAAAGTGAGACCCTGTCTCAAAAAAAATTTTTTTAAATAAATTTTATTGTGTACATTTAAGGTATACAACATGTTATGGCATATATACAGGTAGTAAAAAGGTTATCATAGTTAAGCAAATTAATATACCCATCATCTCACAGTTACCCATTTTTGTTTGTTTTTGTGTCAAGAGCAGCTAAAATCTACTCACTTAGCATGACTACTCCCATATGTAATATAATTTTATTGCTCCTCCACCTTTTGACACCCTGGGGCTTTGTGCTTCTTTCCTTCCCAAAGGCTGCTGATCCCCACCTCCCCACCCCATTCTGGCAGCTCTCCATCCCTGTTCTCTCTCCAGCTCTATCCCCAACTAGCATAGAACAAGCACTTTTGGGAAGCACCTCAGAATGCCAGACAAGCGAAAGGTTAGGAGCTGCCTAAGACTTGTAGGAGGTGATGATGAATGGGAGCCGAAAATCTCCAGAGTTGGAGCTAAGTCCACAGTCTTTCTACTCTTGTACTACACCATCTGGCTGACTCCACTCAAGCGGCTCAGAGAGATTCCTGGTTTGGGCCTTGTATGACCTTGATTCCAGTCTCAAGTTAAAACCTGGTGGCTATTGGCCTCGATTTCTTCCTCTCACAAATGGGAATAATATCAGCTTTGCCCACCTTCTTAAATGCATGACCCAGATTGTTCTTTACTACCCTTCTGCCTATAGCTGCCCTCAGACGATAGTGGGTTTTGAGCCCTGAAAGGCTGGGAAGAAGAGTGTTAGTTATGTTATCGTAGATCTACCCAGTGGCCCACCAAAGAACTAGGAACTTCAATTCCCTTAGCAACTTGGAGCTCTGGGAACTTCTACCCTCTCTAAGGAAAGCTTGTAAGTTTGCCCACCTCTTCAGGATACTATCTTCCTTATCACAGTATATCGTAATTATCTAATCTATTTGCTTCCCTGTAGTCTATAAGTTCTTAAAGTATAGAGAATGTCTTTTTAAAATTTTTTTAGAGATGGTGGGCAGGTGGTGGGTGGGGTGTGCATGTTGCTATGTTGCCTAGTCTGGCCTTGAACTCCTGGGCTCAAGTGATTTCTCCGGCCCCAGCCTCCCCAGTAGCTAAGATTACAGGTGCACCATGCCCAGCTGAGACTGTGTCTTATTTATCCTACTTACTGCTACCATCCTGGTTCAAGCCATCATCCCGTACTTGGATAATGGAGCCTCTGACTTTCACCATCGTCCTCTTACCATCTCCTCTTAGCACAGCCCCAGGGTGATGTTTTGAAGGCATGAATAAGATCACATCAGTCCTCTGTTCAAAGCCCTATAGTGGTTCTGTTTCACCCAAGATCCTTACAGTTCCTGGCAAGATCACACTCTCTAACACCCTCTCCCTATTCTGCGGCCATTTGCTCACCCTGCTCTAACATCCTGGATGCCTCACTACCTCTAACACTTCCAGGAATGCTTTCACCTCAGGGCCTTTCCACTAGCTGTTCCCTCTGCCTGGGTTACTCTTCCCCAGGCAACTGCATGGCTCACCCTCTCTCCTTTGTCTTGTCTCCGATTAAAGTCATTGTCTGAATGGGACTCACCCTGATAGCTTTATTTAAAACTGCAAAGCCTCCTTCCTCTTTTCCTCACACCCCTTGCCCTGGTCTATTTTTTTCCATAGCACTCAATACTTTCTAACATACAACATAATTCTCTTACTATGTTTATCATCTTTCTCTCCATACTAAAATGAAAGCTTCAAGAAAGAAAAGTATTTTTTTTTCTTTCTTTTGTTCACTGATACCTCTCAAGCACTAAAACAGTGTCTGGCAACCTTTGCAGTGATTGGCAAATATTTGTTGAATCAATCTTCAGAGCCTTATCTAGATACAAAACATCTGATACTTCGAATCCCCAGTGCCTAGAAATGCTTGGCAAATAGCAGGTATTCAATGTTTGTTGAAAGAATTAGGTACTTAGATCTTTAACTACCAGAGGATGTGGCTACGTCAAAAAACGTTTCAGGGCCATTCGCTCACGCCACTCCTTTTCCTTTAATCCAGTCGACCTAGTACTCATCTAACAGACATCCGAGTATCCAAATATTGAGCACCTAATGTGAGTTCAAAAACGTGTTTGGTGCTGTAGGGGAATATGTGAATAGCGCGAATGAAGCAAGAGCAAATAATACGCTGGAATGGAATTAAGTGTGAAATTACAGGGCAGATATCAGTGCTAATAGTTTAGAGAAAAAATCAGTGAAGACTGACGTACAAGTAAATTCCAAAGTTCACGAGTCCACCAAACTACCCTTCTAAACGCTCCACCTTTTGATAGCAGGACCATAAGCCGGGCAGCTTCCCTGACAATCAGTGGGCTTCCAGAGTTCCAACTCTTGTGTTTCCAGGAGCAGGAAAGACTAGGCACGGGAAAGGCCTCAGCAGAGGTGGGTCTAAAACCCGGGACTCGTGAAGTTCTGAAAGGGTGTCCTGAAGGTCCAAGGCGCCTTTGTCTGGGCCTCTAGAATCCGCAGTGTGCCAGGTCGAAAAGGGGTCCGGTTTCCTGGAGAGGCTGAAGTGCTGGTCACCAAGGTGAGATGGCGGAGGTTGGGGGGCGGGGAGGTCACAGGACACCACTCCTCCGCAGCACGGGGGCCCTGGTATCCGTAGGCAGGGTCCAAGGCCACCGATCCCTGCTGTCCTCAACTGTGGGGTTGTCTCCGCCGCCCTTGTTCCCCAGAAGCCAGTCTGAGGCGCAGGGACCTCAAGTCGCTCGGAACCGCCGGCCGCCAATAGACGTGCGCTGCTCCCAGGCAGAGAACCGGGAGTTCCGGGGCACTACTTGTCCTAGCGGAGGGATCCCGCGCGCGTCGAACCTGGCGTGACCGCGGAGGGCCGTGACGGCGCCGACGCCGGGACGGTGGCGCAGCGACGTCGCAGGAGGCGGGGGAGGTGGCAGTAGGGGCGAGGGCGGGAGGGGCAGCGGGTCGGGAAGTAGTTCCGGGTGCGCGGCCCCGGATGTTGGCTGCTCCCGCTGCCGCCGCCGCTGTCGGCGCTGCTCGGGGCCTCGGCAGCTCGCACCAGGCGCCGTTGGGATCTTTCCCGGGGGGCGGAGACGCACGCAGCGGCCGGGGGCTCGGCCGGGCCGTCCCGGCCTGCGCAGCCTGAGGTAAGTGCCCGCGTCGAGGCGGTCGGGCCGGGGCGGCGGGCGAGGAGGCGGGGCTGGGGCATCTCCCGGGACAGAGGCAGGGGCTGCTCTCCGCGAGACACCCTCTCCCTTCTCTAAGCCCGGGCCGCGCTGCGGAGTGGGCGGCGGGCGGGGCAGGGGGCCCCGGCCCAGCCTGGGGCCCGGCGGGCGTCGAGGGCTGGGTCCCTCCCTCCCCCGCGGCGCTTCTCCTCAGCTGCTGCTGCCCCTCAGCCGGGAAGCAGCGGCTCCGCGCCTCCGCGCCTCTCGCCCCTCCCCCAGGCGGGGCCCCGGGGAACCAGACGTGGATCCCGGGGCCTCCGAGTCTGAGGACAGCGACAGTCTCTTTCCCTCCGTGACCTGCCCCCTGGCCTGGGCTAGCCCCCTGGCACGATGCAGCTTCTTCCATTCAAGCTTGGGGGCGCTGTTCGGCTGGCGAGGCAGGCGGTAGCTCACGCGTCGGGGGTGCCCTTCGGGGTGACGAGGCCCGTGCGAGGGGGCCTGCGTTCCCGCCCATCCTGTCGCCGTGTCCTTTGCTGGTATTAGGGCAAAGGCAGCAGTTCCATGCGTACGTGTTGCTGTCCTGTGTGTGTTGCATCCTGCCCACGTGGTAGGGTGTCCCCCCCCACCCCACCTCCATTTTTGCAGCTGGTGAGGAGAGAGGTTAACGGGATGGTTGTTCCTCTGTGATTTCCTCCTAGTGGCGTGGAAGGTGTTACGGTCAGTTGTTTTGCTGAGGCCGACTGTTGGTTATGTGGAAGAATCAGGAGTTGTACTCTGAAATCGAGACCAGTAGGGGACATAACAGGGCTTAGTTTCATTGACATCTTTTCTCCTTTCCCATTAGCGTCTCTTGTTCTTTTCTCTGCTGCTTAATCCTGAAGAGAGAATAAGCACTTGCTACTGAGGCGTTCAGGTGTACAGTTTTCATTTCTCTGTTCTACTTTTTGTGGTATGATTGGCGAAGGTTTTTCTGTTCTGTGTTGGCACAGTCCACGTCTGTGTTGTTCCTGGTTGGATTCCCGAATGAGCCAGGGAGTTACAGATTGGTGGGCATCTTGAGTTTTTTTGTGTGTTTTCCCGACATTTATTTGTCTTTATGTTTTTTTTGCCCTTCTATTTTGTGAAAAAGCGTGCATGTCCTAGGAGTGTTAAGTGCACAGCTGTTTTCTTGCAAGGCAGTGCTAGATAGTTTCACCTAGTAAGTTACTTATTTTGTGGAAGCTCTTTTATATCACTTTTCCTCTCTTTCTATGGAATACATTTGCACTGTTTTTTGAAAGTAGTTTTGAAACATGTATTTTGAGTATTTTTTTTTCTTTCCCTAATGTCTCTTCCAGGTTAAGGTTTCCATCTTCCTGTATTTTGCTCTTTTGAGACCACAGATTGCTCCCTTGCAGGGAATAGGCCACAGTAGCAGTGAGAGAAGCCTTTTATTCCTCCTAGTCCTAGCAAATATTTATAGAAAAGCAGTAACTCCTCTCTATTTTTCTGTCTGGGTGGCACATGTAGATGTGTTTGAATTTTTTAGTTTCTTAGATAAATATGAGGATTACTCTTTTTATATCTCAGAGTTGAGGTGAATCTTGTTCTTGGTTTTGTGCTACTGAAGTTATTGAGGAGTTTCTCATGTCTTTATGAGATATTTTTTGAGTGAGTCCAGGACACGTTTATTTTGGCTCTTTTTGGTTCATTAGTTTGGGTGAAATAAAAAATTTTACTGTCTTGAAGTCATTTTTTAGATTCCCAAATGCCCAGCATTGTAACTTTTGTTTTCCACATTGTGCATTTTTTGAGTGTATTTTTGAAATTTTTTTCCCTTTTATCTGGTACAATTGCTAGTATATTCTTCCTTTCCTTCTTTGTAGAATAAAAATATCTAAATACGTATTCTATCTGCTTTCATTTTGCTAGGTATAGGTAGGTGGGGCAGTGGAAAATAGAGAGTGTTGTTCTGATACATTGAGGCATGTTTTCTTAGTAAGTCAGTCAGCATTTGTGTACTTCTGCAAAGTTCCGTGTTGGTGTGAAGTAGTCTGTGTGAAGAGACACAGGAATAAAATGTGTGGTCTCTTTGAAAGCTTTAACTTCTGTTGAAAGAAGACAAGTTGTTTCTTCTATTGGAGAAACAACAAGTTTATCATTCGTAATTACCAAACAACATCAAACTCCTGGTTGGGATAACAGTGCAACCAAGTTCAAAGGTATAGTGACATTTGAGAAAGATAGGAATTTCCAAAGGGGAAGGGGTGTATTCCAGGAGAGTGAAGGGGCGTATGCAAAGGCAAAGAAGTGGCAGTGTACAAAAGATACCAAGTCACTTGAATCTGTACTGGTGAATAATAAATGAGTTTAAGATTGGTGAGGGGGTATTGGTGGAGGATCTTTCAAGGATAGAGAGTTTAGTTTGATATAGGGTACCATAGTAGGTTCTACAGAATGAGATGCATATTGTTTCTGAGGAAGGTTTTTCCATTAACTGAGTGTGCTGGGAGTGGGGAGACTGACTAGAATGCTTTTGAAGAATTTTAGGATTAAGATGATGGGGGTCTGACATAAGATAGTGGCTGTGGGAATAAAATAATAGTTAATATTTATTGAGTACTTACTGTATGCCATTGTTCTAAGCTCTTAACATGTGTTTAACTCATTAAATCTTCATAAGAAGGTCTTAAAATCATGAAGGGTCTTTGGTAAGTTACTTAACGTTATGCATTTTCATATACAATGAACAGTTAGACGAAATGTAGATTTTGCACTGACCAGAGCTATAGATGGTAGTAAAACACATATTAGTACATGTGTTTTGGGAGGGAAGTAGTATAATGGGGAAAGAGCTTTGAAATGTGGAACTTTGGGTCACATAATAGGCTAATAGGTAAAGAAGGCATTCTGAGAAGAACCAGGAAGTGCATTGGTGTCACAGAAGCCAAGGATAGGAAGATTTTTTGCAAGGTAGGATTGTTGATAGTATCAAATACAGTCTCCAAGTTCAGAAACAAGGACCATGATGAAAAGACTACTGAAGTAGATCAGAGAAGGTAATTTGTAACTTTAGAGAGAATTTTGGAAGGGAGAATAAGAACAGATGCCGGATTTGTTTCTCACAGGATTTGTAGAGACATTCTGCTCTGGTGTGGTAATTCTTAATGTTTTCTGTTAATGCTTCCTTCAGTCTCCTTCACATGTCAGATCTACTCAAATATCGGAAAATTCACTATTTTTTCTTTGAAAAAGAAACAAACTTGTGTTCTAAAGCCAGTGATTTTATACTTTAACAGTTCTCCTTAAACTTTTCTTCTTGTTCTTTTAAAAAACAGCTTTATTGAGATATAATTCACATACCATACAATTCACCCATTTAAAGTGTACAATTCATTGTTTTTTTAGTGTATTCAGAGTTGTGCAAACATCACCACAATCATTTTTAGAACATCATTTCAAAAAGAAACCTAGTACCCATTAGTAGCCTCTCCCCATTTCCCGCTCTCACCCAGTCATAGGCAACCACTTACGTACCTACTTTCTCTATAGATTTGCCTCTTTTGGACATTTCATACAACACATAGTCTTTTTAGTCTGATTTCTTTCACTTAGCTTATGTTTCAAGGCTCATCCATGTTGTAGCATGTGTCAGTATTCCATTCCTTTTTATTGCCAAATAGTATTCCACTGTATGGATATACTATGTTTTTATCCATTCATCAGTTAATAGACAATTTGAGTTTCTTACTCTTTTAAACACTTCCCCATCTTTACCTAATCCTCACTCTGCCGTGCCCCCTGACCCCATAGCTTTTCTTTTAGATTATAACCTCTGCTGTGCATTTTGCTAGGCATTAGGGATATAAAGATGAGTAAGACATCTTGAACATTCATATAATGTTTTAATGGTTTATGTACATTTTCTCATACATTATCTAATTTCATCTCACAATAACCTTATGATGTAGGTAAAACATCTTTTTTTTTTTTTTTTTTGAGACAGAGTCTCACTGTGTTGCCTGGGCTAGAGTGCCGTGGCATCAGCCTAGCTCACAGCAACCTCAAACTCCTGGGCTCAAGCGATCCTCCTGCCTCAGCCTCCTGAGTAGCTGGGACTACAGGCATTTGCCACCATGCCCAGCTAATTTTTTCTATATATATTTAGTTGGCCAATTAATTTGTTTCTATTATTAGTAGAGACGGGGTCTCGCTCTTGCTCAGGCTGTTTTCGAACTCCTGACCTTGAGCAATCCGCTAGCCTCGGCCTCCCAGAGTGCTAGGATTACAGGCGTGAGCCACCACGCGTGGCCGGTAAAACATCTTTTAAGATGAGCAATTTGAAGTTTAGGTGATTTGCCCAAGATTGCACACTTAGATCAGTGGTGGAGCAGATAGGTCTTCTTAGTTTGTGTTTGTGCTAGTGCCACTAATCTGTGCTGTTATTCTAACTTAAAGGATTTAAGGATTTACATTCCTGGAGACTTAGAGGGACTGGGAAATCCACTTACTTGGGGAATCACTGATTTTTAATGGTTAATCTTTGAGACTTAAAATGCAGACTTTTCTCACCAGATTTCGGTGCTTGTTTGCTGTTTTAGAGAAATCATTTGATATTTCTGCCTTTTCTTTTAGAACTTTATGGCGTTAATAGGATGATAATGGTGGTGATGATAATAGTAGCTAACAATTTTTGAGGCCTTACTATGGGCCTAAAAGTATTCTAAGTAAGTACTTTACATTTATTATTCAAATTTTCACAACAACCTGTAAGATTTTATTATTATAGTTTTACAGATGAGGAAATGAGCACAGAGAGGTTAAGTAACTTGCCTAAGAGTACATTGCTAGGAATGAAAAGAGCCAGGATTTTAACCCCTGCAGTCTATTTTCAGATCTTACTAGCTCTTAATCACGACACTGTTGTTTACTGTGTTATGAATTAATAGAGGATAATATTTCAAGTAAGGGCGTGATTAGAATATGAAGATTAGATTTTTGAATATAAACAGCAAATTTAACTGGACATTGCATCCACATTTCTTTTAAAAATGGACCTGTCACTACAGTGTACAAAGATACATGTTGTTTAGATATCCAGGTACATTTTTTTGTTTGTGCCTGCTAATAGCCTCTCAATTCAGAAATTACATCATTTTCACTTCTTTTCCTTGTTGGCTTTGTTAGTCACTTAGCTTTCCACATTGCCACTATTCAGAAACCTTGGCTTGAGACGGCTAAAGCTCACTTTTACCTCTCTGTTCAGCCTTCCTTTAACTGTGACTTTTTGTTTTCCATTTTGAACAGTTAGCCTTTCAGTCTTAGAGGGAGATAATCTTTACCTCTTCCACCCCAAAACTCAGAAAACACCACAGTGGCATTTTATAACAACTGTCAAAAAATTTGACTATCTTAATTGGCGTAACTGGATTTTGGTGCACAAATAAGAACCAAAGCACAGTGTTTTGGTTAAAGATGTTGATTTATACTGAAATTGGAAGAGGCATCTGCTGTACAGGATTTTTGATTTAATAGAATTTGTTATAACCAGATCAGCAGAGCATTATTACTGTGGGCCATCTGTTGGGATATGGAAATAGCTTTGTTATATGGAACCAGATGTTGTACTTATATATATAACAGTGGCATTCTACTTATTTTAAGTAACCTTTTGTTGTTAGGTACCTTTGGTTGCTATTCTTTTTGACATATGTATCAACTGATAACCTGAGAATATGATGTTTTTCAAAGTGGTTATTACTCTTCTATGGGATCAGGACAAAACAAATGAAAGAAAAAGGAAATGAGACTCATATGGTGTCAAACTTTAATACTATAAAAGATAAAATCTAGGGTAAATATGAATATATGATATGAGATAATTAGGACCCTATTTAGTAAGAACTCTTAATTTGATGCCATTACTAGAGGCCTAGTTTCTAATAATAACTAAGCCACTTCGGTTGTTCCAAGAATTTTACCATAGATCTAAGGTGATTTCATTTTGGTATAATCAGACCTATATTAATATTGCACTCTCTGACTTGTATCCTATCATCAGTGGATGAAGTAGTCTGTAACAGGCTCAAACTTAGAGAGTGGGACTCAAACTTACAGAATGCAATCAGAGGAACTGTTGTTAGAACAAAATCTTAGAGAACTCTCTTCTTCTGAGTTGAATGCTAACAATTTGGGGATAGGGGAGTCCTTCGTTGGGAATTTTTAGGGAGAATCTCCAGAAATTGCACATTGGCTGTTTTTCATTATCTTCAAATCAATGTAGAGAGGGTCATTGAAGAACTGACCAACTTATTCCAGGATGACCCTGTGTCTGAAAGAGACTTTACCTAATAGACTGATTCCAGCCAAAGTTTTCATCTGGAGTACAAAGTACAAAGCTGTCGTGAATTCTCCTGCCTAAATAGAGTCCTACTCAGTGGTTATCAAGAAAATCAGATTGATCTGATTGATTGGTAGAATATGGTGCTAATGTGACCTTGTTAAAAACCTTGAAAGTTGGAATCATGTTTTTCCTAAGGTTGAGACCTGATCTTACTTTGATACCATTAGTAGGCCTTGTTTCTAATAATTATTGTGTGTTGAAACATAGATTTGTGAGAGGAATGGGGAGAGGGCACAGAAAGACTGCATGAACTCACTAATAACAGTTTCAAATTCTGTTTGCTTATGAGAGGTGGTATAATATGATGAAAGTAGGTTATTAAGATCCTAGATTTTGGTTGGTGGATACGTGTGTGCTTATTAAATTATTAAGAATAACTTTAAAAAGTTCCTATGGCTTGGCTGTAGAACATTGGGAAATTCATTATAGGCATAGCAGTCAAATATGCAGCAATCAGGAGCAGGTGCTTCATCTAAATGAAGATGGAGTGGACCGTGAAGGCAGAAGATGAAGGATATATGGCATTGGTTTTTGCTATTGTGTTTGGATCCATGAGTCTATGACACACTTTACCTGTCTACCCTGTGTAAGGAGCTATTGATGGTTTAGTCCCACCATGTATACATGAGTAGCAATCACCATCAGAAATGGCACCTTTAAGTATCAGTGGAAGTCACGTTGTATAGTGTTTATTGTATGGGATGTGTATTTTCAGAAGACTTCCACCTTACATTTGAATACTGTTTTTTTCAAAAGCATTTTTTCTGATCTGTTGAATTTTGGAGCCTCACAATAGCCCGTGATACAGGTAGGGCAAGTAATATTCCTGTTGACAAATGGGGAGAATGAGATAAAAGCCAAGACAGTGTCACTCAATTATTTAGTAGTGGAGCAGACACTAAAACCCAGACCCTGCATTCTCCTTCTTGTCTTGTACTCTTTTTAGTAGAGAACTGACAATGTTTTGATGAGGAGCATACTTTGGATTTTTGAGGTAAAAATGCAAGTTTATAGACCCCAAAGGACCTGGGCTACTTGGAACAGAACATATTGTATGATAATATTGACTTAGCGGACACAAAACTAGTGGAAGCAACTTCTTCCTTTGTTAAGTTTAGGTCCATTTCTAGTCATTGGAAGCATTTTTACTTGAATCTGCATTTTTGTCTTTGTAGAATTCTGGAGATATGGAAGGGAGGGAAAGTAAAGGATTACTAAATAGCAGTTTTGGTCTTACTTTATGGAAGTACACATCTATCAAATTCAGACATTGAGAAATTATATCTGGAACATGAGGGTACTTATGTTACTACCACTGTGGGAGATCTATTGTCCCTTGCCTGGTATGAAGAGTGATAGTACATGAAGAAGTTATAACTGCATAGAAGAAAAGACTGGGAGAGAATGCATCACAATGGGTAATTTTAATTTTCTCCTTTAAACCTGTCTGTATTTTCTAAGTTCTCTACAGTTAGCATATATCATTTTTACAGTCAGAAAAAGAAAACATACAATATATGACTTTTATGGTTCAAATGAAAATTTGGAAAAATGTGAATCTTAAGACTTTTGAAGAGCAGTTTAAACACTTGATTCTATCAAAGTGTTTTGCTTTCTAAGTAGTTACGTTAAACCAGTTTGGTAAGTTACTTGATTATAATCTTATGGGTCAAGTTGTGAGTGTGTGAAGTGGTTTGGATTTTTCTTTGCATTAGAATTTGGTCATTTAGTTCTGCTTATCAAGAAATTAATTTTGGTTCTCCAGAATCATCCATTGAGTTTACTTATAGTAATTATTTATCAATAAATAATCTAGAAATAGCACTCTATCCTGAAGATTGATTTAAGTATCTCCTCATATACTTCCATTTCCTGACAGGTTTCTGCTAAAAACCAAATTGTTAACACCCTTTAAGGTACTGTTTTTCATCCAGGGACGTTGGAATCATTCATTTCTCTCACTCATTTGCTTGCTCATTTATTCACCATCTACTGTGTCTTGGGCACTGTACTAAATACTGGGGACACATGTAAAAGGCAGGGTTCCTGCCAATAAAGACCATAGCTTTTACTTTGGGAGAGACATCACAGAGATATCCTTAGCATCTGGAAGTATCCTGTCATTTCTTTTTTCTAGTTTTTAAACTGCAAAGGCAAAATGATTAGCTTGTTTGTTTGAAGACCTTAGTGTATTTAGGGGTATGGATAGATGGCTTTAAGAAGAGCTGATGACTTCATAGTTATTTCTCTGACTGCAAAATATTGAAAATCATTGCTGTCTAAGATAATTTTATCTAAGGAATATTTCTTATTGAGGCAGATGAACTAAGCATGCATATTTATATCAGGTTTGCTTTGGGAGCATAATTTAAAAACCTTGTATTGACTGTTCTACGATGAAGACAGTGTCTTTCTTTCTTTTATCCTCTATACTTTACACTGTATATGAGACATAATAGATATCATGATATATTCATTATATAGTCATGTGCTGCATAACAGTGTTTAAGTCAACTGTGGGCCACATAATTATAATGGGTAGTCCCATAGGATTATAATGGAGCTGGAAAATTCCTATTGCCTAGTGACCATAGCCATCATAATGTTGTAGCACAATTAATTTATTTTTTAAATCAGTTTAATGTAGCATAAGGGTAGAGTGTTTATAAAGTCTACAGTAGTGTACAGTAATGTCCTACTTATATGGTTCCATTCCTTGACAGGTTTCTGTTAGGAAAAACCAAATTGTTAACACTTCTTTAAGGTAATGTTTTTCCTGTTCACTCACCACTGACTCACCTAGAGTAGCTTCCAGTTCTGTAAGCCCCATTCATGGTAAGTGCCCTATACAGGTATACTGTTTTTATCTTGTATATAGTATTTTTACTGTACCTTTTCTACGTTTAGATACACAAATACTTACCATGTGTTACAGCAGGCTGCAGTATTCAGTACAGTAACATGCCTTACAGGTTTGTAGCCTAGGAGGAATAGGCTGTACTATATAGCCTAGGTGTGTAGTA
The DNA here is from genome assembly GCA_963574885.1 of Lepilemur ruficaudatus. Classification (NCBI taxonomy): domain Eukaryota; kingdom Metazoa; phylum Chordata; class Mammalia; order Primates; family Lepilemuridae; genus Lepilemur; species Lepilemur ruficaudatus. Next base: position 24,029 of record CAUYRT010063865.1, on the reverse strand, counting down.
GGCTATACCTTCTAGGTTTGTGGAAGTACACTCCATGATGTTCACATGATGAAATCGCCTAATGATGCATTTCTCAGAAAGTGTCTCCATTGTTAAGCAATGCGTGACTACTAATAAATGAAAGGACATTTCATGTTTAAACTTAATTTTAAGAATTTCAATATTGCTACACATAGATTGTATAAAAAATTACCTTTTGTCTAATATAATGAGATGTATAGTATTTCCTAGAATATTAAGAGTTAATCATTCAGGCCAGTGAAACATCCCACTAAAACACTTGCTCTATAGTCATTTGGCTACTTTTAGAACATCTTTAGTCACTAATAGCTGTAAGGTAGCCTGTTTATTGTTAGCTGAAATTAAGGCAAAATTTGCTTCTGACTTCGTCTCTTCCTAGTTCTTCCCTGTGGAACATTAGAGACCTAGTCTTTCTTCTTTTCACAAGATAACCCTTCAAATATTTGAAGGTGATTATTCAGCAAATATTTCTTGAGTACCAACACATGCACAACATTGTTCTAGGCATTGTGAAAGATGCCAGGGTCATTAATAGGCATAGTCTGTTCACAAGAAATGGGTACAGATAAAGAGCCATGATTTTGCTGAGAAGAAAGAGAGTGTTTTTGCTTATGATCAAGAAAGCTTCATGGAAGAGAATAGTGTTTGAATTAAGATAGAGATGGGGCATTCTAGGCTGAGAGCATAATCAAAGAGATCAGGAAGCACAATGTAAGTTAGGGGAATAGAAAGAGACCCAGGTTAGTTGTTTCCTAAACTATCTTCCAGAGTTCAGAATACTAAAAGTGTTCATTATTGTATCCTCATGTATTCCCAGCACCTGGAGGAGTGTTTGGCAAATAATTGGAGTTCAGTAAATATTTGTTGAATGAATGAATAAATTATCACATTTGGGAAATACTGGACATCCTTTTCTTGGACATTTACAAAGCAGTTTAGGATATTGAACACTTTGATAAGTCTATCTCAAACTTCTTTGACTGTGGAATGACCATTAACTCTTGAAATTTTCTGGAAAGTATTTTGCTGGGTCTATATGGTAGAGGTGAGATGGAAAGCTGGGAAGTGTTTTCTTCTCCAAGTGAAACACACCAGGTTTCTTCAGTCATTCTACATTTGATAATTTGGTTTCTATACTCCTCATCAGTCTGATAACCCTCCCTGTAAGCATTCTAGCTTGTGAGTGTCTTTGAAATGTGTTGCTCAAAACAGGACACAATACTTCAGCTGTGAACTAACCAGTGAAGAGTACATGGTACTGTTACTCTCCTTTTCTGGATATTATTCTTCTAATGAAGCCTAAGATTGTATTTTGTTTCTTTTTAGCAGCTGAGTCACTCTCTTGGCTCATATTCAGTTCTCATATTAATTTACAAGAAGTTCTTTGAGTAGATTCAGAGAGATTTCCTATTAGAGCTAACAAATGAATGCCCATTTTCTTCTGATTGAGTCCTGGCTGTTTTCTCAGAAGTGCTAGTCATTCTTAGCTTCCTGAAATCTGAGAAAGAAAAGAAAAAGAATTAATTATACATTTCTAGAGATGAGCAACTAACACCAAAAGACTTTAATCCAACTGTCCTTCTGAGTATACCCAAAAGTATGTAAACTATAATGAACCCTCCTTTACCCATCATTGAGATTTAACAAATTAAGGTAGTTGCCACATTGCCTCAAATATCTTTTTTGCCGAAGTATTTTAAAGAAAAAAACCACATGCCATCATTGTATCTAACAAAATTGACAGTATTTCTTAGTTATCGACTGATGTCTAGTTCATAATCAAATGTCCTAATTGTTTTAAAATGGCTTTTTTATAGTTGATTTTTAATTGAATCAAGATCTAGACAGGGTACATACATTGCATTTGGTTATGTTTCTTAAATCTCTTACCACAGCCCCATCTTCCCCCTGCCCCTTGTTGGCGTAATTTGACTCTTTCCACTCCTTTGGCCCTTCATGTCTCTTTCTGTACCAAATTCTGTTACTGTTCCTTTTGAAATATCTATCAGATTTTTTTCTTCCTTCACAACAATTCAATGGGCATTTTGGAATATTATGTACACAACGTGCTAGGCATTGTGGGAGATAGAAAGGTTTATTTGACATGTATCTGGCTCACTAGGAGCCAGCATTCCAGTGGTAGAGGCAGATGTTACAGAAACAATAAGAAGTGGATTATTTGCCCTCTAGGGGGTCATGCCTTGATTATAATAGCCTCCCGTTTCCTCCCCCTCCCCGCCCCTGAAAATGCTGTCAGTGGAATCTTCTTAATACATCACTTTAAACATGTACAGATCAGGAACCCACAGTTGATTCGCTCTTCAGTCAATCCAAAAAATATAATGTTTTTGGCCTGTCACTCAGTTCTTCCACTGGTTTCCACCCTCACCCAAAGTGGAACTCTTCCTCAAGGCACAAAAATCTTTTTTTTTTTTAAATAAGTTTATATTATGTAGAATTTTCATTTCTCCAACAAGATTATAAACATCTTGAGAGCAGAAATCATTTTTTCTTTTTCTGTATAATACTGAGAGCTAAATAAGTACTTTTGGAGAGTTTAGGCCTGTTCTTCCTGTCTACTACCCTCCTACAATCAGCTGAAGCTTCTGTCAGTTAAATAATCCAGATCTGAGTCTCTTACCTCAGAAGTCTCCTTAAAAATAGTCCATTCACTGTGTCCACGGCAGACTGATTTCTGGTTGTTTTTAGACTTGACCATCTCATTGTAGCACTTCAGGCAGCCATTACCTATTGAGCATGATTGGCAATTGGTAGGAAAGCTTTCTGCTATCCTTGTCCTAAACCAGTAGTTCCAGAATTAAACTGTGTATCAGAGTCACCTGAGAGAATTTCTGATGAATAAATTTCCTGAGTTTCACTCTAGACTTCTAAATCAGGATTTCCAGGAATAGAATAGAAATAATTCTTGTGAAGTGAGTAGTGGTTTATAGACTGACTTTAGGGACCAGGCAGATAATTTTTGTTTGTTTAACACCTCTGGCAATGGAGACTTTATAGCTTCCTCTCTTTTCAGTTGCAATACAGTATTTCATTCTTCTGACAACCAGTAAGTTCTGATAGGTTCAATTTACTTTTCAGCAGTGTGGTAGGATCTCTTGCTTTGAATTACACCAGGCAAAGCACATGAATCAAATGCCCAAGATAAAGATACAGGATCCAGTGAGGTGGCATCTTGGTTTTCTAAATATAACTGAGCTCAAATTTAAAGCCTCAAAACCCGTCAGCCCTCCAAAAGCTTATTCCATCTTTGTTTAGTGAATACTTTAAAAGTTGTTTAAAATCAGAGAGTTCAACATTTTTGCAGTGGATAATCTTTTGGATTTTTCATATTTCATGTGTATTCAATAAAGGTTAAGCTTGTGATTTAATTTCATATACCTCTGATTTTCTGTGAAAATAAATCTATACATTGGGAAAAGTTCTTTATTAGACTACATGATATGATTTGGGGACCGGATATTGTGGTTAAGTTATTGAACAAAGTAGAGAGACTGAAGCTTCAGGATTATCCAGTGAGTTAATGACAGACCCAGAAATAGAATCTTGTGCTATTTGCTTGGGTTATGATTTAGTTTGAAGAGGGTGGCCTGTGATCTGTTTACATAAATTGCAGGAAGTAAGGTTTGAGGTTTGGAAGAAGTTATAACTCTGTGATGTTTAGCCAGGAAGCTCCCCTCCCCTATATTCACCACCTGTTTTATCAACAGTAGGCCTAAAATATGGAGGGAAAAGAGGCAGTTCAGACTTAAACTTCCTACTCTTAAAATAGTCTTAAAAAGTTGAAGCTGGTTGTTGATATGCATGCTTTTTTCATCTTCTTTTAGTCTTTTCCTGGCCCTGGATCTTATTTTAGGTGGCTATACTATAGACTAAGTAGTTGATTTGTAGACAGTAGTAGAGTGGTTTCTTTTAGGATTTTTTTTCAAGTGTATGAAACTTTTTAATGAGCCATACATGTATCTTCATTAAATATGTTTAATGAATAAACAGTATGGTTTGAAAATAGTGGAGGTCACCAGAAAATAAACTTGACTGAATAGTTCAAGAGGTTATAGATTTGAAAATAATAGCTATTACTAGTGTTGTTTTCTGGTGAAGTCATTACTTTTACCCTCCCTTTCCTGTTCCAGCTTTGGGGGTTGGGGATGGATCCTGTGGCACTAGTGAAGAAAGAAGCAGAAACATGGTAGAGTAAGAACATTTGTGTGTGATGGTTCGGAACTTGCTCTCTCTTTCCCTAACAAATTTGTTAAGATATGATTTGCATACCATACAGTTCATCAATTTAAAGTATTAAATTCAGTGTTTTTTAATAAATTCAGAGGGTTGTGCAGCCATTACTACAATCTAATTTTAGAACATTTCCCTCTCCCTCTAAAGGAAACTCCATACCCACTAGCAGTCAGTCCCTACCCCCCCTTTTTGACCTCTTCTCTCACTGCTAGCCTTTAGAAACTAATCTAATTGTTCATCTACAAAGTAATTACTAATATAAATTTTCTTGTTTTGAATGTTTGCTTTAAATGGAATCATACAATATGTAATCTTTTGTGACTAGTTTCTTTCACTTAGCATGTTTTCAAGGGTTGTACATGTTGTAACATATATCATCCTTTTTGTTGTTGAACAGTATTCCATTGTGTGGATGTAACATGTTTATCCATTCAGCAGTTGATGGATATTTGGATTATTTCTACTCTTTTGTGATTATGATTTAATGCTACTATGAACATTCTTGTACAGATTTTTCTGTGGATGTATGTTTTTCTTTCTTGGGTATTACACCCAGGAGTGGAATTGCTGGGTCATATGGTAACCTTATGTTTAACTTTTTGAGGAACTGCCAGACTGTTTCCTGAAGTAGCTGCATTATTTTACATTTCTGCTAGCAATGTATGAGAGTTTCAGTTTCTCCACATCTTTGCAACACTTGTTATCTTTTTGATTATAGCTCTCCTAGTGGGTGTGAAGTGGTATCTCATTTCGATTTGCATTTCCCTAGTAACTAATGATGCCAAACATTTTTTTCATTGTTTATTGCCCATTCATATATCTTCTTTGTAGAAATATCTGTTTAAATCCTTACCCATTTTTTAATTGGATTGTCTTTTGGTTATTGAGTTATAAGAGTTCTTTATATATTCTGACTACCTACGTTACACTTCTAACTGTGGACTGGTGCTAAATTGCTTGAGGTGGAGAGAAGTGATGGATACAAAGACTATAGTAAGTAAAGCTCTGGTGAGTTTTCAGTCTGATCTTATTTTAAGTTTCTTTTCTTTTTCCAGCTCTTAAAGAGCCTGGTGTATTCATTCATTGAATAAATATGGCTATATACCAGGTTTTGGGAATGTAACAGAGAATGAAACATAAAAATTCCTGCTTTCATGGAGCTTACATTCTAGTGGGGGAGAAAGAGACAGTAGATAAAAATCATGTCAGATAGTGACAAGAGTTATAAGGAATAGAGTATGATGAAAGTTCTTACATATTCTTCACCTTTCCTGAATTCTTAATCTATACCTCTTCGCCCTGACTTTATTGCACTTTCTACTTAATTTTACTTCATGCAACTTTGGCTAAACATTTATTTTTCTCTTACTCCTGATTTTTAACCCCCTTGCTTCTAATTTTTGCCCTCACTATTCCACAGAACCACCCTCTGTAGTATTAGTAATTATCTTCAATTAAAAGCCAATATTCTCTTTTCAGTTTATGTCCATTTTGATCTACAGTTAACGATATTGTGTTTTTCCCCCTTAAATCACCTGCTGCTATCTGCTGTACAGCTTTCTCAAGTTTTTTTTTTTTAAACTAGTTTCTCTTTTCTTAATTATCTGTTTGGACTCTCGTAATACTTTGTGGTGAATTGAGGATCCTCATGATTTTAATCACTTTCTGAAAGTAGGTGACTTCTTAGTTCAAGCTGCACTGCTGCCTTCAGGTTTAGCTAGAGGAACTAGGATTAACAGCTGATTGCTACTCGCTCAGCAAGATTCTTTTCCCTTTACTGCTTCCATTTCTCCTATTCGGGCTGATTAAGACAAGGCTGTTTCCATGACTGCTTTAGTAATTACCTGTGACTAATAGTTTAACAATTCACACTGCTCAGGCAAGTAACCTGAATCAAAGAGGTTGTTTCTTCGTGGATGTTAGTGAATTTTATACTTTCAATTTTTGAAAGATAGGGCTGAATTCAGAAGTAAAAAAAAAAAAAAGAAGAAGAAGGAATAGCCTCTTGATATCTAGAGCTATAACATTTATTAACACATTTTTAATTCTTACCTTTATCTGGTGTTGTGTTATGCTTTCATTCAAGCTACTGTCATGGTACCTGAGGCGTGAATTTTTCTTTTTTTAATGAAGGAGGAAATTAAGCCTCAGAGAAGTCAATATATCCAAGGTCACACAGTAGCCATCAGAGTTGGGATTCCGATCTAGGTCTGCAGACTCAAGGTCATGAATATTGTAAGCATTCTATCTCTGTGTAGGTGGGAGAAGAGGGAGGGCTCAAGAGAATTACTTGGGAGCTTTGCCAAAATACTTGGTCCCATTTCACCCCCTGCCCCCAAATAATGCATTATTATATATTTGTTGTTAGCTTGTTATAACAGCTGCTTCCTAAATGTGAATAATTTGTAACTGAGTTAATCTACACTTGTAATTTGTAGCTGAGTTAATCTACACTTGAACACTGCTTATATTAAAATGAATTCCACCTTCTTCAGTTGGTAATGGAATATAATACAGTAAACAGCTTATATTGGAGCATTCTTATTAGTGAATGAGTGGCTTTTATGAATACTACCCATATTCTGGTTGTATTATTCTACTCAAACTTTCTTGATGCATGTTGGTTTTCAAAGGATTTGGAAAAGATGCTGCTAGATGCTGTTGGCAACAAATTAAACCATATAAATTATGGATGTAATTGAATGATTAATATAATTATTCAGTTATGGAGTTTGCACCACAGAGATGTGAGTTTGTAACTTGGCGGGCACATTGAGATTTCCTGACTTCAGTGTGACTCTTAGCCTTCTTTTGTGAGATTCCCATGTTGCTGCTCAGTTGCCTGGGTAGAGAGAAGATTGATATATTTGTTCTTTCAGTCAGCAAGCCTGGGGTTCAGGATATCGTTTAGGAGCAGTAGTTTAGATGAAAAATTGAGAAAACTGGAACTAAGGCATTGAGGCTAGCGCTGATTAGAAAGATAACTAGGGGCTAAAATTGATAGTAAATGGTAACTGATAGGGGTTCTGATAAGGGTGTTGATACTTGGGCAACTCAATAATATGAGATCATTTTCTCTTGTCTGAGTTCTGAACTGACTCAGAAATAAAATAAGTACCAACATTTGAAGAAACAAGATAGTACCTTTTTAAAAAATGCCTTTTATTAAGATAAAATTCACATAGCATAAAGTTTACCATTTTAAAGTGTACAATTCGGTGGTTTTTAATGTATTCATAAGGTTGTGCAACCATCAACACTTTCAGAACATTTTCATCACTCCAAAAAGACACCTCTTAGCAGTTACTCCTCATCTGCCATCTTTCCCTTTCCCGGTGTCCTGACAACAACCAGTCTACTTTCCATCTCTACGGATTTTCCTCTTCTGGACATTTTGTATAAATGGAATCATACAATATATGACTTTCAGTGTCTGACTTTTTCACTTAGTATAAAGCTTTCAAGGTTCATTCATGTTTTATAGCACGTAACGATACTTCATTCCTTTTTATGGCTGAATAATACCACATTGTATAGTATATAGATATAAATATAGCACATTTTGTTTATGCATTCATCAGTTGGTGGACATTTGGATTATTTCCACTTTTGGCCATTATGAATAATACTGCTATGAACATTCGTGTGCAAGTTTTTGTAGGAACATATATAAATTCTCTTGGAGATATATATGCCTATAAGTAAAATTGCTGAGTTTTTTGGTAACTCTGTTTAACTTTTGATTTTGATGAAGCTGATATTGTAGAGTATGGCTTAGGTTTAAGAGCCAAATGAGTTGGCTAACTTCTCATAGCCCCTCATCTCCACTTGCCATGGGACAGTTCATTGTAGAGGGTGTTTGGATTAGCAGAGCAGACACACTCAGATCATTGCCTTATAAAATCCTGGATGGAGAAGGAAGAAAAAGAGACTAAATCCCTGGTGCTCAGGTCTTTTGTTAAGTTAGCCTTACCCACTAACCAAATTAACTCTTTGGAGTGGAGTAGGCTGAGAGGCTAGGAGTGTTTGGAGAAGTCATTCCTCATAGAGGCCAAGGGTTGGAAAGAAGTGTTCTGCTCTAACAAAAGGTAAGAGTTAATTTAGAAACCTGAAAGCCATTCTTAGATGAAAAGGCTGTACCATTTTATCAAGATAGGATATATGTTAAGGAAAGGTGATGAATTCAGTTTTACACATGACAAATTTGGGATTTCTAGGAGGAATGTTTGTTTGGAGATCAGGAGATTGGTCCCTGCGAGAGATAAAGATTTGAGATTCATCTACTTACAGGCAATTAAAGGACCAGGTAAATCATCTCTAAAATAAAACAGTAGAGAAAGATGTCCAGTGATCCTATGTCTGAACTCTGTGGTTTTGAATATGCTGACTGATGTTTATGCTGTATCTTGTTATGGGTGGCTTATTTCCTTCTGGGTTTTGTGATTTTTAAAATTGTGAATTCATTTATTTTTGAAACTTACCTGTGGGAATTTTTCTAGATCTGGATCAAAGGTAAGTTCTCCTGGAGAGAATTTGCATTTGCCTATGTTAAGATTGGGTGGGGGAGATTACCATCCTAGGGTTACTCTAAAAAAAATTCTAGGCCTAAAGCTTTTAAAATTATATTCTAGGGGAGGGTCAGCTTGTGGTTGTGAAATATCAGGGGAGACACTGCTGCCATATCCCTCCATCTCCTCACCAGCACTCAGTGCCCAGGTTAAAAAGTAGTTTTCCTGGCACTTTCCTTGGTTAAGACCTGAATTTTGCCTCTTCTATCGTGGGTCCCAAGAGATCTTAGAATTGCAAGCTAAATTCATAGGATTTGGCAAAATGCCCTGAAAATGAAGGAAAGCTGATTTCAGTTTAGCGTACGTCTCTAGTCTCCCTCTTTCACTTAGTTTTTTGCTTCTGATCATACCTGATTTTCTGTCAGGTTTTTTGTTTATAAAGATTTTAGAACATTTTACTCAGCATTTTAGTTATTTTCAGTGGGTACAGTGATCAAGCCATCCATCCTGTTATTCTGGCAGAAATAGAACTGTCTGTCTCTTTTTTCAGTGTAGGTAGGGGCAGTTAGATGCAGGGAATTTAGTCAGCCTCTAAATCAAAGGTTACAAACTTGGAGCAAAATCCAGTGTTTTGTTTAGCTCACATAGTATTTAGAAAATAAAAAGAGATTTCAAATAAGATTTTGGATTTTTTGTTTCTCTTGAAAAATTGGAAGTTCTTAAAATACTGGGCCTGCAATACTCCTGCCTAGCAATAGTCAGCTAGAACTGGGAATATCCCTGATCCCTTTAGGCCAAACATGCTTTCTTTAGTTGCTCACAGTTTCCACCACTTGTGCAATGTATGCGTATGTATACATTTATACCTATTTTAATTATTTATGTTACCCCTAGGTATTTGTGGATCATCCTTGTGCCTAATGAAAATATTGGCACTCTCCCATGTGCCAGGTTGTAGTGCTTAATACACACTTTCACTTTTGTTGGTTTATTTATTTAATTCTAACAACAAACCTGCCGTTTATCTCTGCTGAATAAATAAAGTTATATAGGTGGTATTATTCCCAAGTTACAGATGAAGAAACTGAGGTTCAGTGAGGTCATATAAATTCTTCAAGGTCTCAATGCTGTCACAATTAGTATTTGAACCTAAAACCTAGAATTTGAATTCAAAGCTCCTTCTGTTTCATTGCTACTCTTAATTCTTTTTAAAGTTAAGAACTGTTTCTTTATATGAAGTCTTAGTGAAGTCCAGTATGTAAAACCAATAAAGGTAGCATTGCTTTGATTAAAGAGTAAATTGGTGGTGGGCAGGGGGAATTATGTGGGAGTGGGAACCTGTGTGCTCAATTCTGGTAGCTTTTAGGCACCTCTCTGGAAACTTAGGACTCTACTCAACAGTTTGGACACACTCTGTAACCATAGCTAACCATTTGTTAAACTTTATGAAGTCTCAGTTTCTTGGGATGTTATTATAGTGTACCTAATTCTTTTATGCGTCCTGGTGAATGTGTCTTCCTCATTGTAATCCCTCTTATCACTCAGTAGCACTTTTCATTCATGTGGGTTTGTGTTCCGAAATGATGATTCTTTTAGCATTCTATTTCTGTTTTTAGAGTGTTTTAATTAGAACTGCAGTGGGATTTATAGTTTAATTTACTTTGGAGCATCTGATAACTAATTCTTTTTACTTTTCAGATTCTTTTTGTGGCCAGATGGGTTTGTATGGACAGGCTTGTCCATCTGTAACTTCATTAAGGTGAGTGCTCTGTTTTCTTCGTTATTGGACATGTAACATTTTAAAAGTTAGGCTGATCAAGTCATTTTACAGTGAATTTCAAAGTGAGGTTCAGAATAAAATATTGTAGCTTGTTTTGTCAAGTACTGCAATTTGGTGGAATGGAGTGTTATTTTTGTTTACGGAGATTTTTGTGGTAATGGGATCCAAAGATCTATTCTTAATCTCCATTTAGTGAACTAAGTGAATATAGTGAGGTGATAATTTGTACGTGAAAAAACATTATTTAAACTTTGTTCTTTCTTTAATCTGCTTTTTTAATTGGAAAATAGTAAATTTTGATTGCCTTTGTAGCAGATTATTAAATAAGACTAAAGATACCAATTTTAATTTCTTTCTAAAGGATGGCATAAACGTAATATCTAAATTACTCTCGTTTATAATAGATAAAACGAGTGAAATGTAAAAAGTAGGAACTGAGCTGTGTACAACCCAGTGGTTTCAGATTTTTGAAGTCACCAAATTCTTTTTACAAATCAGATCTTATGTGAAGTCAAATAAATGAAGCAGATAAATGTGGGACTTTGTGCTTGCTTAGGCTTTTTCCCTCAACACTGGCCCCTGAGGGATTGTTGTGGTTCCCAGAGTGTAGGTTGAAAAATAACCTAAACCTAATCTGTTACTTGAAATCTTTCATATTAGAATATGTTGATGGCAAGACCTCCTAGTTACATGTGGAGTTGTAGTCAACTGTATCATTTATTCATTCAGCGTATTGAGCACCTAAACTGTTGTTAGACACTGTTCTAAATGCTAGGGCTATAGCACTGAATGTAACAAGTAAAAATCCTATAATCATGGAGTTTGCATTCTGGTGGAGGGACAATTAATAAACAAGATAAGTAGAAGTATTTGTTAGATAGTGACAGTGATAAGGGCTAAGGAAAAAAATAAAATAGAGAAGGGAAATAGGAAATAGGAATAGGAAATGTATTACTTTTAGACAGGCTAGCCAAGTAAAGCTTCACTGAAAAGATGACATTTGAATGAATCCTGAAAGAGTGATGGAATGAACCATATATTGGGTTTATGGAAGTTGAGTATTCTAGGCATAGGGAATACAGGAAGTGCTAAGACAGCAGGAGGCTGCCTTGTACTTTTGAGGAACAAGGAGGAGGTCACTGTGGCAAGAGCAGTGTAAATGATGAAGAGAGTCATAATTGCCCAGCTTTGGAGGGCAGAAGAAGGGAGGAAGGATACAGAATTACTAGAGCCATGAACGTGAAGTCAAGGAATCCTTAGGCTTGAGAGAAATTCTGGTTGTCTGGAATGCCACAAACAAACAGTGAAGTTACCTTTTTAGTTTTTATGTATTTGAATTTTCACAGGTCAATGCTGGCTATCCTCTTCCTCAGTAGAAAAGCTTTTACTCTATGCCATCATGGCATTTCTTTCCATGAGAGCATGTCATCTTATAATAGAAGTAGATGGAGAGATTGCTTTTCTACTTTGTTAGAGTCTACCTCTACCCACAAACAAGGGGGATACCCGTATAGGACTGAAAAAAAGTTTTTTTTTTTTTTTTTTTTAAAGGCTGTCATTATTTCTTTAATCTCCAAACTTGCTCTAAAACGAATTTGACTTAATAGTGATTTCTGGTTAGTATGGTGGGAGGAGTCATTTTACCCTCTTTTTGAGTATTTAAAACTTTGGGTGTGGTCACGTCAGGATATTTTGCAGACTTTGATCTTTCTACTGATTAGACTTAAAGGTATTTTAGTTGTGAGATATTCTGAAATAGTGATATATTAAGGTAATTGAAAATTTAAATCCCTTTATTTGAATACTTTATGTTAAGCCTGTATATGACATTGCGTTAGGAATAATATATGCCTAACTCCTTTGCTTGATAAAATTATAGAACTGATGATGAAAGAGAGGAGGTACCATGAATTACTTTATAATTTACTCACTGTGTTATGATTCTCTGTGCACAGTATTCTTGAGTCAGACTTTATTGTGGATATAGCTACAAATCTAGCATTTAATTCATAAATTAAGAGGCCCTAGAGCATCTGAGTCATGATGTTTATTCCTCTATAAACAAGGGACACCTTATGTCTATATTTGTGTAATATTCTCTGTGGCCCATCTCTGAAGCAGAGAATTCCTATTCTCATTTGTATGTGTAGAAGACCATAGTCTGTCATTGATTTTTCTAAGTGGAAGCTGGTATTGGTTTGAGACAAGGAAGGCAAGAAAAGAATGACTTTTTGGGGAGAGGGAGTGAGAGTAAAACTGGGTTGCTTATAATCATACTAAAGATTAGTTTACTTTCCCATAGGATCTTCCCTAAACCAGAAATGGCCCCCTCCCATCTATTTCTACCCAGGTATGAATAGAGCCAGAACTCTTAAAGTAGCTTAAATCCACTGACAAACACTGCTTGTTTGTTCTACCTCTCTTGGATATACTTGTATATACTACCTGTATATCTAGAAAGTGGCTAGCTTCAAGACAGGAACCACATGAGTTGGTGGAGAAGAACTGGACATATGGATGGTAAAGAGAAAATAGGTAAGCAGGTGGGAGTTTGTAGGCACAGATATGAGTGGGAGTAGACAATTTACGTGTAAGTAAAGGTAGGGAGTAGAGTGAAAGTATTTAAAAATATTTAAATTTTGAGTGAAGTATTTAATTTAAGATTAATTTAATATAAGCGTGAAGTATTTAAAATTTGTTGGGTAGGAGAGGGCAGTTAGTAAATGGTTTAAAACTGTCCCCCCCCCAATTCCCTTAAATATTTAGGGCAAACAAGTATTGTTTTCTATGGATGATATTGGGTCCTTGTTTAATCCAAATGTGTTAGGATTGTTTTTAAAATTATACCTACTGTATTTTTATGATTAAAAAGTAGTACATGTTTATTGTAGAAAATTTGGAAAGACAGAGATAGCCTTTGTTATAACTTCATAGCAAATACTTTAATACCAATAAATATCATGTGAATTAGAACAAGGACATTTTCCTTAAAAGAATGGTTACAAAAGATTTTGTAGTGATAGCTAAGTATACTCCTTAATTTTAACCAAATTGCTTTTACTGACACTTTGCTCTTCTTTACTTGCTAGGATAGGTAGAATTGCATTTTAACAAAAGTTACTATAACAACATCGTAATCTATATAATGAGACCGTTTTCTTTTATCAGTCAGGGTTCTTTCAGGAGAAACCATACCAGTTATTTGAGCAGAGATAGTACTTTAATAGAATTGTTAACTAGATATGAAGTTAACTAGGTAACAGAAAGGATAAAAATAAACTTGAAGGTGTCATGACGGTAGACACAACAGGAAACAACTACTATGCATAGGGCTCAGGGACCAAAGGGAACAGGGGAAAAACTTAGAAACTTAAGAAGAATGGCCCTATTTATGAAACTTAGACATCTGAGGAGAAGCTGCTGCATGGCTGGTGTCTGAGCTTGGAAGAGGGTTCAACCTATGAGGTTGGAACCCAGACTTCTCAGGAAGGGTTACTGGTTGATGCTGGTATCTGAGTGGGGTATGATGAAGCTCATTCTGCAAGTGTTGGAAACACTGGAATCACTTGCTGCTATGGGAAGGACTTGCTACTGTAGGGATGAAGAAGCCTTTCCTGGTGACATGTTGGTAGAAGGCCAAAGAATAGATAGGAAGATACTGGTGTTGTTTTCTTCCTTCAGCCTTGCGGTCAGTCCATCTTTAGTGCCCCTTCTTGGCAGAGCTTTATAGGAAGCCAGCTGGCAAAGCAGGAATGTGGTTTTGCAGAGTCCCAGCATCATAATGCAGAATAGGCGTGGGAGTGCTGCGGTTGGAGCTGAGGGGCAATAATTTAATAACAGACACACTTGTTCCGGCAGACTGCTAAGAAATATGGTATATAAAAATATGTTTTCTAAGCTCTGTATTTTGCAGCCAGTGTTTATGTGATTGTAGTAGAGTACCTGCATATTGCTTAAAAAAAAAAAAACTCAATAAGTTTTGTAAACAATGTGAAATTATATTAAAAATGTATATTAAGGTCACAAGTATTCTTTGCAGTCTGAATCTACTGCATTCATATCCTGAGTTTAGATAGTAAGAGTCTGGATAGTGAGGGATACCAGGCCATCCACATCTGTTCAGTTCCTGAGTTTTGGATAGCAAGAGTAAGAGTTGAAATAGTGATGGCTACAGTTTCTGTCAAACAATAGAATCTTAAAAATTTAGCAGAATCTGTTTGATTCCTAAGTTTCAAATCCATAAAATGGATTTGAATCCTGAGGTGTACCCATATTTTATTTCCAAGAACAGATTCAGTAAGAGTAAAAGCTTACTGAAAAAGCAAAAGCTTTCCTTGAGTATATGCTTTATATATAGTAGGTACATATACATCCTAAGTACATATATATTGTATGACATACTTCTTTTACATGTTGTAGCAATAACCTTTTTGTAATTTGGTTTGGTGGAAGCATGATAAATTTGGTATTTCTTTAGGCTTGTTCATATGGGACCTTTTCTGCATTTCTAAATTACCTGACATTTATTAAAGGATTGATTTTATGATTCACATATGTATATAGCCTGGGATGCTGGGTTACAGTAGCACTTGAAGTAGTTTCTGATGATAATACCACTTTCTACCTGAGATTGCTTCCTCTGACCTCTGATCTTTTTCAACATTTATCCCATTTTCTCACTTGTTTTCCTTTTGGTTATACTTCTCCTTTAAAGATGCCTTTTATTATTGATCTAATCTGTCTGTTTAGGATATGCTAGGGAACACGTAGGGATATTTTAGTGCCAGAGAAACTCATGTGTTAGTGCCCCAGATGAATGTCCTGTCCATCTGTTTCCCCTTTTCCCTTCTCTTGATATTGATGACCTTGTTGTTTAGAACTGCTAGAAGAGGGTAGATTTATTTTAAGCCTTCTTGCTGCCTTGTTTCTAGTAGCAGGCCTGGTATTGATAAGGCAGCTCTCATATATAGTCTTAAAATCAGGTAAATGGAGGTTCAGATCTCCATCTGCCACATACTAGCCATGTATTCTTGGGCAAGTTTAATTTAATAGGCTTTTTATTGCTTAACTTCTCTGTTCTGTTAGACTAAATGGGATTAAATATATACATAAGGTGTGTGGCACATTTTCTCCTCTTTTCCATTTTCTAATAGTATAAAGCAAAGGGGTTTATCATTTTTAGAATAGAAGAGGGAATGGGACAAATTTGTATCCTTTGCTGTCAGCTCAAGAACATGGGGTAGAAGAGGATTTCTTTTTCTCCTGTTTCCCCTTTGTCCTAAATTTTTAGATTCTATAGTATCAGTAGTGTTAAGGTTTGCAACTGGCCTTCAGGCTAAGGATGTTGCTGACATTTAATGTTATGCATTTATTATATTTATAATTAACATAGTTAAATTGTTATGCTTTTAGGTTTACCCCACACAGTGGCAGAAATGGCTTTTGCATTATCATGTTATATTTATCATTATTATAATATTTATTGAACTTTTTTAGAATTAGTAAAATCTTTACTGATTTACTTGTTAGAAATGGCATGTTTTAATTATGACTTATAAGAAAACCCTTAATTTGGCTATTACAAAAACTTTTTAAAAAAATGTATTTTGAACTGTCTGATACAGTAGTTAGTAGCCTTATGTGGCTATTTAAATTTAATCAAAAATAGGTAAAATTAATTCAGTTCATTAGTCTCAGTGGTCACATTTTAAGTGCTTACTAGCCACACGTGGCTAGTGACTGTCATATTGGACAGCACGCAAACACTTCTGTTGTTGGAGAAAGTTCTACTGGACGGCATGGGTCCTAGATCATTCTAAATATAATTTAACCTTTAATATAAGAACCTCTATTTCCAAACATCAGGTTTTGAGGAGTACCATTGACTATTTTTTGGCTTAAGGACATACTATAAAAGTTACTTTGGTAATGATATACTGACTTTAGCAGCATTTATAGTGTTCTTACTACTGGACTAGGTGTTATTTAAGCACTTTAACTGTATTAAGTTCCCACAGCGACTCTGATGCCAGTACCAGTATTATCCTCATTTTACAAATGAGGAAACTGAGGTAAAGTTAAGTAATTTAGGGACATGCAGCTAATTAGGGATAGAGTTGGGATTTATATATAGGCATTGCTGCAGTGCCGATGATCTTAACCATTAAACTGTACTGCCTCTTGGCTATCAATATTTATTGTAATTGAGGCTTTTCTTCAGTGAAGGCTGGTAAACAAATATTTCGTTTAATTGAAGTGCTATTAAAAAAATAAGCACAAAAGGGAAATACCAATGCAGGAGACTGTGGAAAAGTAAGAGAAAAACCAGTGATTTAATTTTGAAATGTTAAAATAAAAAAAATGTAAAAGTCTTGTCTAAAACTGAAAAAATCTTGTTACAAAAGGCGGTTTTATTTTTTTTACATGAAGGTGGAGAAATTTGAGTTGTTTTGAATTCATACATGTGAGAAAAATCCTATCACAGGTAATAGGGAATAGAAAGCATCACCGAATATACTGATGAGGTAAAAGAGGAGTTATATATAAAACCTGTGCCTACCCACAGTGCACACAGTATAAAATAATAACACTGAAATAAGAAAGAAGAAATTATGTGATTTGATTCAGTAAGCTTATCTTAGTCAAGTTTTGCTTGGTTGCAAGTAAAGGAAACTGGTGCTGGATATTTCACACAACAAAGAAAAGGAATTTACTATATTTGGAGAACATGGGTATTTTACAGAACTGAAGGATAGCTGAGTCTCTAGAGGAAATGGAGCTAGGAACTGATGAAAAGCTGTTAGAAACCTAGGCAGTGTTTTCTTTTCTGTTGCTTTTCTCTGAATCTGATTTATTTCTTCATTTCTACAGACAGCTTTCTTTACCTTTCTCTTTTCTTTATCTCTCAAGTTTATGGCTTCTTCATTTGGGACACCAGACCAGATGGTTTCAGTCCTAATTCTAGATTCCTAGGGTAGAAAATTTAGGTGAACAACTTGGGTAAGATATCAACCCTTGTTCAAATCCTTTAATTTATTGTATCACTGGTACAGACAAGGCATAGTACAACTTTGAGGGTCCTGGGGTTGGAGGCAACTCTGAGAAAGGGAATTGTTGTGAGCTAGGCAAAACACCGCAGACAAAGCAGTTGGGTGAGAAGAGTTAGGATTTTAAGAGAAGATATTTTAGGATTCATATCTTTTCCTTATAGTCATGTGGATAGTGAATGGAAGACTTGATTCCTACCTTCATATCAGAACATCCAGAGTATCCTTAGAATTATGGGCTTGAAATTGGACTCCAGCTTCAATTTTATTGAAGCTGACAAATATATATTGAATATTTATTATGTGCTTACTAGCATTGAAGAGTCTCATAAGCAACAAAAGAAAAGGAAAACAAAAGGATTATTGTGTCCCATACTGGTGCTTACTTGAGAATGTGAGGGATAGGTGCTTTGTGTGGGTCTCTGTTAAAAGTTAAGGATCTGAATGTGGATTTTTAAGTACAGGAACCCATTTCTTCACAATTATATTAACACTCTCCCTGTCCCTCACATGTATTTTGAGTTTGCAGTGATATATTTGCTGTGTTAAAAAGTACAGAGTGGGGAGGTATGGAAAGATGAGACTATTTGAGCAAATAGAACCTGAGGAAAAAATAGTGCTTCTTACTATACTAGGTTTATTAAGTATGAAGTGTCTGATTTCCTTAAGTAACAAGGTTGATAGTTGATATCGCTGACATTTCACTGTGACACTTCTTGTTTTATGTTTGTTGTGAAGGTATATCCTCATTCTTTGAAACACACAGTTTGGCTTATGATTATCTTTCAAATTTTTTTTTAGAGCAATTTTGTGAAACCATGGATAAGTCAAAAATTCATGTTATTTTCGAGTATGAGTTCTGTTGTGGAACTAATGTAGTGCAGACAGCTCAAAAATCAGCGAAGTGTTTGGGAAGGATGTGGCTAATGAACGCACAGTATGTTGATGGTTTGAGAAGTTCTGTTTTGGTGATTTTAATCTTGAAAAGGAGCCATGTGGGTGACCTGAGACCAAGATGGATAATGTAGTGGAATAGAATCCATCTCAACCTGTGCATGAATTAGCAAGGTTTGACATTACTATTCCAACAATATTGGACCATTTGATACAAATGGGTAAGTTAAAGAAGCTGGATAGATGGGTACCACATGAATTAAATGAGTGTCAGAAGAGAAATCAGAGTGTCAGAAGAGAAATTGTCTCGAAGCTTGCCTTTCTTTGCTGTCACGACATAAAAGAACCATTTCTACACCATATTGTTACATGTGATAAAAAATGGATTCTTTCTGACAATCCCAAGTGTTTGGCACAATATTGGACAAAGATGAAGTACCGAAACACCATCCAAAACCAAATATTCATCAGAAAAAGCTAATGGTGTCTGTTGGTCTAGTGCTGGCATTATCAAGTACAGCTTCATGACACCTGGTCAGTCAGTTACAGTAGATGTCTACTGCAACCAGTTGGACAAAATGATGAGGATGCTTGCTATTAAGCACCTGAGAAGATTGGTCAATAGAGATAGGCCAATCCTCTTGGAAGACAGTGCTTCACCACGTATTGTGCAAACAATACTGCTCAAACTACAGCAGCTGGACTTGGAAACTCTCTGTCATCATCACTGTATTCAGCAGGCCTTGCACCAGCTGACCACCACTTCTTCCAGGTGTTGGACCACTTCTTGCAAGGAAAAATATTTCATTCTTAACAAGCTGTGCAAAACGCCTTTCGTGATTTCATTGCCACATGCTCTCCAGGCTTCTTCGCTGCTGGCATAAACAAGCTACCGTTAAGGTGGCAAAACTGTGTGAATAGTTTAGGCACATACTTTGGTTAATTGTGCTGCATCTTGTTTGAAATATAATAAACTAAACTTTTGATTTGAATCTGACATTTCATATTTGATGATCTAATAGTACGGATAGGTCTATAGATGATTCAAGAAATAGAAAACCAAAAGGGGAATCCCATTTAGTATAATGAGAGGAGACTGGATTGGAAGCCATATTAAATGGAGATAATCATTCATGCTTTACCTTACAGCACAAATGTTGTTATTTTTGCTATTGATACCAAGAAGAAAGCCATGGGGCTTAAAATAAATTCATGAAGGAGAATTATTATTGCTTTGCAAGTTGATTTTAGACATTTTAGTAGGTGTGCATTAGTATTGAGTGTGGTATTAATTTGCATTTACTGGGTGACTGGTGATGTTGATTACCTTTCATGTGCTTGTTGGTGTTTGCATGTCTTTGTCTGAATCTATTGTGCATTCTAAAACTGGGTGTTTTGTCTTCTAATAATTGAGTTGTGTGAGTTCTCTAAATACTCTGGATACAAGTTTTTTGTTAGAGAAAAAATGTTTTAAATTTTGTTAAAGTCCAACTTAACAATTTTTTCTTTTATGGTTTTCTCTCTTTGTGTCCTAAGAATTCCTTACCTACTTCAAGTTGCAAATATTTTTTTTGTTTTACTGAGATATAATTGACACAGTACAATTTGATATGTCTGACAAATGTATACACACATAAATCATTACTACATTAATGTAGTGAACGTATCCATCATTCCCAAGTTACCTAGTGCCCCTGTGTAATTCTTTCCTCCTGTCCCTCTTTCTGCAAGGTAATCTACTCATCTGCTTTTCTGTCCTTTATGTATTTGTTTGCATTTGGTAGAGTTTTATATAAATGAAATCATACAGTATGTATTCTTTTTTTGGTATGGCTTCTTTTACTCAGCATAATTATTTTGAGATTCATCTGTGTTGCTACATGCACCAGTAGTTCGTTCATTTTTATTCCATTGGATATATACACAACAATTTGTTTATCCATTTACCTGTTGATGAATATTTGGATTGTTTCCAGTTTTGGCTATTATAATAAAAATGCTATGAACATTTGCATATATATCTTTGCATAGCTATATGGTTTATTTTGAGTAAATATCTAGGAGTGAAATGACTGGATTATAAGGTAGGTGTATGTTTAACTTTTAAAGAAACTGCCAAACTTTTGTAAAGCAGTTGTACCATTTTATATTCCCACCAGCAGTGTATGAGAGTTTCAGTTGCTCTGTATTCTCATTAACACTTGGTATAGTCATTTGCTTAGTTTTAGCCATTCCAGTAGGCGTGTAGTGATACCTCGGAGTAGTTTTAATTTGCATTTCCCTAATTGACTAATGATGTTAAGTATCTTTTCTTGTGATTCTTTACTATCATATATTTTCTTTCTTGATGTAACTGTTCAGATCTTTTGCCCATTTAAAAAAATTGGGTTTGTTTTCTCATTGAGGTTTTTTTTTTCCTTTTTTCCTCATTCTATTGCCTGGGCTAGAGTGCCATGGCGTCAGCCTAGCTCACAGCAACCTCAGACTCCTGTGCTAAAGCAATCCTCCTGCCTCAGCCTCCCAAGTAGCTGGGACTACATGCATAAGCACCACCACGCTTGGCTAATTTTTTCTATATATTTTTAGTTGTCCAGCTAATTTCTTTCTGTTTTTAGTAGAGATGGTGTCTCGCTCTTGCTCAGGCTGTTCTCGAACTCCTGAGCTCAAACCATCCTCCCGCCTCGGCCTCCCAGAGTGCTAGGATTGTAGGCATGAGCCACCGCATCTGTCCTCATCATTGAGGTTTGAGAGTTCTTTGTATTTTCTGGGTATAAGTCCTTTTTAAGCAACCTCTCCCTTAAAACGTCACAATCTTTTCTTCGTGGAATTATTCATCTCCTACCGTGTGCTCAAGGAAGCTGTAGTTATTTACCATCTTTTAAAATTCTAGTTCTCATTGAATGTGGCTTCTCAACCCAAATCCTTCCCTCTTTACCTACCCTTTTAATTTTTGGTGCATTTCTTATAAAAATTACAGTGGTTTTATGTAATAGACTCAATCTAATTTTTTTAAGCTAGGTGTACTTGAAAATATAACATGTAATCTAAAAGTAGATATTAGAATGTATTTATGATCCTCGGAGAATAATTCCAACTCAGTCACACAGGTGTTTAACAGTATGGAAAGTCTGTAATATTTATTATATTAACACTTATTAATATATTATTACACACATTTCATATCGTTAAACAGCCTGTGTCAGATTGCTTGTCTAAGAAGACTTACAGGTAATTAAAGGTTATTTTTTGGCCTCTTCAGGCTCTGTGTATCTTATGAAAAGCCTGACATTATCTACTTGTTGTGACCAGGGAAACTTATATGATGGCAAAGGATTTTTAAATACACAATGTAGAGCTATGTTAATTTATAGTTGATATATGCTGTATACTAAGGAGACTTTGTTGATAAAGGAGAAAACAGACATGTCTTTTTTAAGGGTTTCTAACAATATTGATTATGATAATAACTTGTCATTTATGGACTTTCTACTATGTACCAACCACTCACTGTGTACTAGGTGTACAGAAGGCTAACAGTGGAAAGTGATCCTGCCTTATCTTTTAGTGTTAAGTATGATGACTTAGTGTTAAGTATTTTGACACTTACTCCTCAAAGCAGTTGTGTGAGACTTAGAGGTTTGTGTGACTTGTTCAAGGATGCGCAGTTTATATAAGTGAAAGAGTAAGAATTCAGGCCTAGGTATCTGAGTGACTTCAAAGCCCTTACTCTTTCCATTATATGTAAGAAACACACATATATAAATGTTATATATAATAAAAAACATATATGTTCATATATATAAATACCATACACACTATATTATGGCACATGTCTCAATATGGGACCAAAAGACTGAAGATCACTATTTCTCAACATATGTTTATAAACCTATATATAACATGAATTAGTGCATATTTATACATGTTTATAAATATATACAACATATATGTAAGTAAACAACATTGATCTTTAGTCTTTGAGATGGCAACTTACTAAAACATGGTTCTCAAACTTTTTGTCTCTTAAAAATTATTTAGTGTACCTAAAAAGCTTTTGTTTATGTGGGCTATATCTATAAATATTTATTATATTAGAAGTTAAAACTAAGAGAAATATTAATATTAGTTCATATACAAATAATAGTAAACCCATTATATGTTAATATAGATAATATGTTATAAAAATTACTTTCCAAAACAAAAAATTTAGTAAGAAAAATTGGCATTGCTTTACATTTTTGCAAATCTTTTTGATATCTGACATAATAGAAGACAGCTGGATTTTCATCTTTGCCTCTGCATTAGATCTGTTTTGATATCACATACACAGCATCTGAAAAGCTACACTGTACACTTATGTGAGAATCAGAGTGAGAAAGACAATGATACTTTACTATGAAAACAGTTTTGACCCTTTGGACTGCCTGAAATGGTTTCTGGACCACACTTTGAGAACTGCATCACATTTAACAGCTTAAGTTTCTTTATCACTTTGTGTACATCATACTTAACACTAAAAGATAAGGCAGGATCACTTTCCACTGTTAGCCTTCTGTCAGCATTAATGCCATACTTACAAGTAACATGGAGACAGAAGGTATGGAGATAGAACTGATGGTAGAATATCCAGTAAATGTTGGATGGTGAGCTGAACAGTATGGTTGCAAACAGGTCAGGATAAACACTTTAACGAAACAAAATGAACCAATGGACATATGTTACTTAGAGCACTTTTTTTTTAAACTAAGTGTAAGAAGTATTACTAGCATATTCTGTCTGAGTTTTAAAGTAACAGCGGCAAAGATGGTTTTGAGTGTTCTTATGTGAAAGGGACCGGTGGTGTCATCAGTCTTTCCAACTACTCAGAGACATAGACATTTTAGCAGGTAAGGTGAAATTTAAATGCAAAATATAGTATTTACTCAATGATGAAGTGATTAGTGTCTAAAATGTTTATTTTTCTTCACTAAATTATAAAGTAAAATTTTTTTAAGGTAAGAATTATACATGTAGCATAAAAATATCTTTTGACCATCTTTATGATCCCTAAGTTTGTGTTCTGTTAATAAATTGAGTTCTAACTAAGACTATGAATTGTATGAATTCAGAACACAGTTTTATGAATCTAAGATTGAATATTTGTGGAGTGATTTTGAGAGAATCTAGAGAAGAGCAATAAATGCATTGTGGTTCTTAAAATACTTCCTGTGAGAATTGTTGAAGTTCTGGACTTTCAATTTAGTGAAGAAGGGACCCAAATGGTATTACTGTTGTAAAATATGTAAAGAGGTATTATGAAGAGAACCCTTGTCTCATTTTCCAAGATAGAATTTAAAGAAAATTTCTCCTTTATAGAAAGGGAGCTTTAGATTAGCCTGTTAAAACTTTTTTTTTTTTGGCTGGGCGCGGTGGCTCACACCTGTAATCCTAGCACTCTGGGAGGCCGAGGCGGGCGGATTGCTCAAGGTCAGGAGTTCGAAACCAGCCTGAGCAAGAGCGAGACCCCGTCTCTACTAAAAAAAAAAA
>CAUYRT010063864.1:0-41999 GCA_963574885.1 Lepilemur ruficaudatus | reverse complement strand
ATTTCCATTCTTGAGGTACTTCACTTAGGATAATGGTCTCCAGTTCCATCCAAGTTGCTGTGAATGACATTATTTCATCCCTCTTTATGGCTGAGTAGTACCCCATAGTAGGTATGTATACACACATACACACCACATTTTATTTATACACTTGTGAATTGATAGGTATTTATACTCCAAAGTTTTTGATGTAAGTCACTAAAACAATGGAGTATTACTAGATATCTCAATAAAATGTTGAGTAGGCCATTAGAAGTATGAGTCTGGGAGTCATGGAGAAGTTGGGGCTGAAGATACAAGTTTCAGCAAACAGATAGTATTTACAGATATTAACTTTTGTGAGATCACCTTTAAAGTGAAGGAAAAATTTTGACCCTGGTCCCTATGTTATTGAGTATTTAGGGGTTGAGGAGAGGAAGAAAAGTTAGCAGATAAGACTGAAAAGAAGCAAGCAGTAAGAAAAAAACAGAAGAAAGTGCTATCCCAGAAGCCAGGTTGGGTTTTAAAAGGATGACATGTCAAGTGCATTAAATGTTGCTGGAAAGGCTGAGTAAGATAAAGACTGAGAATTGACTTACCCACATGGGCCTGAGATTTCTTCCACTTAGAAATACCCAGTTGTCCTGGATGGTGAAGCTACTTCCACCTTCTTAGGCGGTGCCAGCTCCAATGGGAGCCAGAGCAACACCAGATAAACCAAACTGAAGAAATTAACAAAGCAAAGGGTCTGAAAATTGAACTACTCTTGAAACCACAGTCTACAAAAGGAGGCCAGGACCTTGTAATCAACAGAAACAGTGGCACTGCCTGCTAAAATAAAAAAAATGTAAATAAGATCTCCAATCTGCTAACCTAGACAAAATGCAACCAAATCATCTGTCATATGAGAAAATCAACCTGAATGAGAAAAGATAATCAACACCAAAAGGTAAGGCTAATACTAAGATGAACCAGATGTTAGAATTATTTGTCAAAGATTTCAAAGCAGCCAACATAAAAATGCTTCAATGATCAATTATAAATTCTCTAGAAACAGATGAAAAAAATATCCATCCAGGTAATAGAATTTATAAAGAAGAACCAAATAGAAATTTAAGAACTAAAAAATATGATAATGGAAAAAATAAACTTGTTGAGTGGACTCAATATTAGAGTGGAGTTAACAAAGAATAGAATTAGGGAACTTAAGGACAGATTGGTAAAATTTACCCCAATCCAAACAACAGTGAGAATGTAGACTGTAAAACAAACAACAAACAAAACAGACAGCACCTCAAAGACCTGTGGGACAAAAACAAAAGATCCAACATTTGTATTATTGGAAGCCCATAGGAGAGGAGAGAGTAAAGCTGAAGGAATGTTCTAGGAAATAATGGCTAAAAAAGTCCCAAATCTGGCAAAAGACATAAGCTTAGAGATTCCAAATACTATAAACTCAAAGAAATCCATACCAAGACACATCCTAATTAAATTTCTAAAAACTGAAGACTATGAAAAAAATCTTGCAAGCAGCCACAGAGAGACAATGCATTTCCTACAGGGAACATCAATGCAAGTGACAGTGAATTTTCATCTGGCACCATGGGGGACAAAAGTACTGAAAGAAAAAGAACTTTCAACTATC
The DNA here is from genome assembly GCA_963574885.1 of Lepilemur ruficaudatus. NCBI lineage: Eukaryota > Metazoa > Chordata > Mammalia > Primates > Lepilemuridae > Lepilemur > Lepilemur ruficaudatus. The sequence continues at coordinate 40,375 of CAUYRT010063864.1, read as the reverse complement.
AATTCTATTATGTTTATCCGGAAATATAGATGGAATATAGAAGGAATCTGATGAAGGAAAACTAAAAGAATGTGTTGCTAGCAGATCTCCTGTTAAAGGTTGTCCAAAGGAAAATTTTCAAACAGAAAGGAAATGATGAAAGCAAGCATCTTGAAGCATCGAGAAGGAAGATGGAATGAAGAGGAGAGGAGATGTATAGGTACACTTAATAGTCTATCCTTTTCCTCATGAGATTTATAAATCATGTTTTATGAATGAAACACAAAGCATAACATAATCTGATATTTGAGACAAAAGTATTTAAGGTGGAAAAGGTAAAGGGACCCAAATAGAAGTGGTAAAATGTTAATACCAGTGAAGTAATAAGTCACAGGTAAATGTGTAGTAACACTCAGAGCAACCACTATGAAAATTAGACAAAAAATACACTCAAAAACACTACACAAAAACCAAGATAGGATCCTAAGAAATATTTAAATAATGGTTCATAAGAGAGGAGAGAAGAGAGAGGAGAGAGAGTGAGAGAGAGAAGACAGAAAACACACAAGGAAAAGAGTGAAACAAAATACTTAGATATACCAATCAGAATATAAATACATAATTAAAAGACAGAGTTGGCAGAATGAATTCAAAAACAAAACTCCCCAAACCCCCCAAAACATGATCCAATAATATTCTATCTATAAGAAAATCACTTTAAATTTAATGGCATAGGTAGGTTGAAAGTACAAGGATGGAAGAAGATATATCATGCAATGATCAAAATAAAGCAGGAGTGACAATATTAATATCAGAAAAAGTCGACTTCAGAGTAAAGAAAATTACTAGCAACAGGGACATTACAAAGTAATAAAAGGATCAATCCACCAGGAAGATGTAATGATCATAAATGTGTATGCACAAAATAAGGGAGCCTCAAAATATACCAAGCAAACACTGATAGAACTGACAGAGAAATAGACAAATCCACGATACAGTTGAGGACATCAGTGCTCCACTCTTAACAGTTGATAGAACTTCTAATCAGGAAATCATCAAGGATGTAGAAGACCTGAACAACATAATCAACCAAATGACTCCAGTTGACATATTTCTGATGGTCCACTCAACAATAGCCATATGTTTTCCAGATGCCATGGGATATTCACCAAAATAGACTCTATCCTGGGCCTTTAAAAAACCACAACAAATTTACAAGAATTGAAATCAAATAGAGTGAGTTCACTGACCATAATTAAATCAAACAACAATACGTGTTGAGGTAGCACTCTCACTGACATGAATGCTTACTATCCAGTTGCAATAATCAAGACAGGGTGCTATAATGATATAAACCCACACAGCAATAGAACAGAATAGAGAACCAGCTATAAACTCACAGAAATATGCTCAGCAGATTTTTGACAAAGATACAAAAGCAATTCAATGGCGGTAGACAGGCTTTTCATCACATAACTTCACACTTTATACAAAAATTAACTCAAAATGGTTCATGAATCATGGACCTAAATGTAAAATGTAAAACTAGAAAACATTTAGAGAAAAAGGAAAAAATATTTGAGACCAGAAATAGGTACAGAGTCCCTAGAGCTGATCCATAAAAGGGAAAACAATGACAAATTGGATCTAATACATCAAATGAAAAGACAAAGTACAGACTGGGATAAAATATTTGCTAACCACATATCTAACTAAGGACAGTATCTAGATTATACAAAGAACTCTCAAAACTCAGCAATAAGGAAACAATCCAAGAAAAGAATTGGCAAAGGACATGAACAGGCTTTTTATTGAAAACTCTATACAAACTACTAATAGATGGTCAACTTCATTAGCCATCAGGTAAATGCAACTTAAGGCCACAAAGAGATACCACTGCAAACCTATCAGACTAGCTAAAATAAAACATAGTGACAACACCAAATGCTGACCATCATGCAAAGAGATTAGATCACTCGTATATTGCTGATGGGAATGTAAAATGGTAGATCACTGTGGAAAAAAGTTTGGAAGCTTCTTATAAAATGAAACATGCAATTCTGTATTATCCAACAATTGCACTCCTGGACATTTATTCCAGAGGGAAATAAACATGTTCACATAAAAACCTGTGCATGATTATTCATAGCAGCTTTATTCATAATAGCCTAAAGCTGAAAACAGCTCAGATGTTCTTCAGCAGATGAGCGGTTAAATTGTGGATGTCAGGGATTAGGGCACAGCGGCCAGGGAGTACCTGGGAGTGGGACAGGAGACAGGTGGGTTTTATTATTAGAGAACAACGTGAGGGCGTCCTTGTGATGATAATTGTTCAGTATCTTTACCGTAATGGTAGAAACATGAATCTACACATGTGATAAAATTGTATATAACTACTTACACACACACACACACAGGCACACAGATGACTACTAGCAAAACTGCAGAAATGCAAGTAAGATGGATGAGGGTCTCAATGTCAATATGCTGGTTGTGATATTACACTACGGCATTGTATAACATTATCACTGGGGGAAACTGGCTAAAGAGTACAGATGATCTCTCTGTTATTTTTTACAACTGCTCATGAATCTACAAAAATCTATAAAGAAATACATACATAAAAGTAAGAGGGTAAATACCAACATTTTTTGAGTGTCTTAGTCAAGAGTGCTTACCAATTCAGTCAGAGGCTCAAATAACTCATCAGTCCCACTTTAGTGTCTCTGGTGAGTTGCTAGTTATTCATCTTTAAAAAAATATTTGAAGATCTTTAGCCATATAAGACTGAATGAACTTTAACTTTTTATCAGCGTTAAAAAATTCTGTCTCTCTTTTTTTAATGGTAGCAGAAATAAGCAAGGAGGAGGATAAAAACAGTTTCCAAAGGTTACTTTGGTGAGAACTGGAGTCCTATTTATTCATAACTCAACTATAAAAACAACACGGGGCAGACAAAGGCTGTTATTTAATAAGCACCAGCCTGGGAGAGTTGAGCAACCAACTCCATTTATTTCAAATGATCACCCAAACCAAGAATGGAGCAATGAGGGGATAAGCATAACGTATTAATTGAGTCACTGTCTCCACTTCTTCCTGGGAAAATGCAAAAATATAAAACACACACACACTCAAAAGAATACATTGAAATCCCTTAGAGATGCCTTTCATTTCATTGGGAGACAGGAAATGACTTCAATAGATTTTATGGTATTCTTAAGAAATAAAATTACCTTGCGTGATGAAATGATGTAAATCTTAAATAGTGTGTTGTATGAAAATGTCATGGAGAAGGGTTCTATAGCTGCAGATCTCTTATTTTAAAACAAACAAAAGGCAGCAATTACTCACCGCCTTGTGTAAAAGACTGAGCAATTATATGGCATAGTTTTTTAAAAATTCTGAAGTATTCAGTATTTGTGTTTGCAACACCTTTCCCAACATGAATATGCCCCTTCTGTATAAATGAAGCCATTTGTTCTTTCTTTAAGCCAGATTGCTTGGTAGGCAAACTCTGAATAGGCAGTCTTAATCACGAAGTCATGTCCATGAAACAGTTTTTCTTCTTTTTCTCCCTTTATGTCGTTGTCATGTGAGAAATACACATTTAAGTCCATTTCACTTTAGGTAAAGACCAGACCTATATTAATTATCTCTTTGTTTATCTTTCCTATTCAAAGTTTGGTCAGATTTGGCCTAATTTATCATGTTCCATTGAAAACAAAGTGTACTGCTCAAATCTGTTTTCTGTAAAAACGTAAAATCCCATATTCCTGAAATCTCGACTACTTTTCAGGGAAACACTTCCTACATCATTCATTCAATATCACTATTGTTGTGTTAGTTTTCTAGGGTTGCTGTAGCCAATAGTGCAAAGTGGATGGTTTAAAACAACAGAAATTTGTCCTCCCACAGTTCTGAAAGCTAGGAGTCCAAAATTGAGGAGTCAGTAGTGCCATACTGCTTTTCAAGGAGACAGGGAAGAATCCTTCCTTGTCTATCCTATCTTCTGGTGGTTGCTGGCAATCCTTGGTGTCCCTTGGCTCTCAGCAGCATTACTCCAATCTTGGTTTCCATTGTCACATGGTGTTCTCTCTGTGTATTTGTGTCCAATTTTCCCTCTTCTTATAAGAGCACCAGTCATTAGATTTGAACCTACTCTAATTCAGTGTGGCCTAATCTTAATTATATCTATAATGACCTTATTTCCAACTGAGGTCATATTTCACTTATACCAGGAGTGTGATCTTGAACATATCTTTTTAGGGGACACAATTTAAGCCTATGAAAATATGCTTTGATTCATGCTAGTAGATTATGATAAGAAAAATATTTTTTAGCTAATAATGTTCACATTATTAGCAACTCTAAGATTAGTAAAATATTTTTCTGATTATAGTTTTTTCATAATGTAGTAATAATTAAACTAATTTTAATATATACAGGATTTTCAACCTTTTTTAACTTCTAAAAATATCCCAACTTGAATGCAGAACAATTAAATCATGTTCAGAGTTGAGCATAACTTACATAGTATTTTGAATAATGAGTTATTTGTTTAATTAGGTATGGGTGATTACTGTATATGATATAAGTTTGAAAAGCATGAAAGGAAATTGTCTTTCATCCCTCTTTTTCCAGCCATCTAATTTCCTTCCCTAGAAAAAAACAGTATTTTGTAAATACTTCCAAAATATTCTTTGCATATGTAAGCATATCTCTCTCTCTCTTATCTATCTATTGAAAATCAAAACACACAAATAGGAGCCTATTATACACATTCTGCACCATTCTCTTTCATTTAACAATAGACAAAACTCACTTTTTATTGCTTACTCCCCTCTAGGTACTGTCCTATGTCTCTGGCTGCCTTTATAGCAAAACACTTCAAACAAGTCGTCTGTCCTCATTGGTCCCTTCCTCCCCTGACTCCACTGGAATTGCCCCCATCATCTGCAATAGTCATCCCTTGTTCCACGTCACTTTCACTCTACCTATCTTCCTACAGGTCGCTTATTCCTGATAACATGATAACGTGCTTATTTGTTTGTTGGTTGTTGGCTGGTCTCCCAACTAGAATGTAAGCTCCACAAGTGCAGGGAAATTGATTGTCTTAGTAGCTATTTTTATTCTTAGCAGTAATTCCATTATGAAAAATCGTATGTCATTGTAGTTTTAATTTATATTTCTCTTAAGTATAAAATTATACTTCTCTTAAAATATAAAAGGTGATCAGTCTGAGGTTGATCACCTTTTCAGATCTTTAGGAGTTATTTGTATTTTGTTTTAATGTACTGTCTGTCCATATTCTTTGCCTATTTTTCAAATAGGTTTTGATTTTAGTCTCATTGATTTATGTATATTTTTATATTAAGGAAATATAAGAGTTTTCTTCTCTGACATGCTCTTTGCCACCATACCATAGTCCTTCCTTTCATTCCTCAGCTGATCTAATTTGGCTTTAAATATTCTTTGCTTTTTGTCAGTCTTTCTCCATTCTTTGTGCTTTTGAAATACCTGTCCTTCTATCAGAGTTCCTGAATTAGGTGCAGGCATCATCGTGCCCTCGTCTTCCTCCCTTGCCTACCTTCATGCCAAGGTGGATTTGCAATTTACTCGGTTGCTATTTAATAGTAAGGATGCTTCATTTCCATAAGAAAATGTGAATCCTATCTTCTATATGGTATATCATCAAAACATATAAATTTGCCATCAGTCAGCAACTTGGAATATTTATGAATCAGGTTTCTTGGCAAAGAATATAACTGCACCTCTTTGCCACTCCTGTAACCACTCATAGTTCCTGTTTTGCTTTTTCCAGTAGAGAGCTTTGAACTAAATTAGCTAATCTCATTTAGCAACTGTTGAAGGCTTTTAAGTGTATCAATATAATATATGAATAGCCATAACCTTTTTAAACTTTATATATGTAAGTTACTTCAAAAGTTTTTAGAGGAAGTGTCATATAAAATTTTTCTTTTTGCCTAGCACCCAGCAGAGTATCTGGCACATACACTAAAAATAGGAGATCCTGATGATTAAGAAAATGAATTCTGTATAATGCTTTTCTCAAGTTGAGAAAGTCTTACCGAAATATAGAAAATTGTTAAAACAGTAAAATGTAGCATAATTTTCCAAAACTAATAAAATTGTTAAATAGCTACAGTACATACTTCCCTGCTAAAACATGAATGGGTAACACACAAAGCACTTGTTCATTGTTGTGTTAGACAGTATCTGCAGCCCAGGGTAGATTTAATTCCTGATTTACTATTCAAAGTATAGCAATTACAGATTTTCTCTTACTATCTTCTTCTTAAAATAAGAAATAGATGATTTATTTAACCTGTAGAATTATAAGAAATTATAGAACCCCTCACACATAATATACTTACTGTGAATTACAAGCAAGGGTGAATGCGGTCTTATAGGAATTCAGAAACTTCAGCTTCTGGAAGGGAAAACTAACAAACCACAATATTGATGCACCATTTTTGGTACGATAAGATATGTTGAGGGCAAAGTTTTCTGAAACACTTTGTATAAATTAAAAAGATTAAATTTTAACTGATATTTGAATACATTAGACAAAGTAAAAAAAGTCCCAGTATATTGGAGCAAACAATGAATATACAAAATATTATATGGAAAAAAGTTATACTGGGCCAGTATAATAAAAGTCAGGATTGAGTTTTGCTGAAATTTTGATAGAGCTTAGAGAAATTTCATTAATAGTAGAGGAGAAAATTTCAAGTTAATTAAAAATGAAAAAATGGCTCAATCTAGCCCGGTGTCATTCTAATTTTTTGGAATAATTCAATTAATGTATTATTGAAGGCCCATGATGTATGCCAAGATTATTCTGGACACTAGAATGAAGGAATGAACCATGTTCATGGTTTGATATTCTAACTAGTTCCTTGAACTAAACCTTTCAGATTTTCATAAAACATTTATTTTGCATAGGAAATATCTGGCCACCCATTTGGAATATTCTAGAATTTTCTTGAATGTACTTCATTCTGCCTATCTAATTCTTCTCTTTTTTTTTATTTGTATAAATTTAAGGGGTAGAAGTGCAGTTTTGTTACATGGATATATACTTAATGATGAAGTTTCAGGTTTTAGTACAGCAGTCCCCCACCTTTTTGGCATCAGGGACTGGTTTCATGGAAGATAATTTTTCCATGGTGGGAGTGGGGGTGTGGAGCTCAGGCAGTGACGTACAGCCTGTTTCCTAACAGGCCATGGACTAACAGGCCATGGACTGGTACTGGCCACTGCCAGGGGGTTGGGGCCCTCAGTTTTAGTGTAACCATCACCCATAAAATGTACCTTGTTTCTATTAAGTAATTTCTCATCCCTCACCCCCCTCCTACCCTCCCACCCTTCTGAGTATCTAATATCCATTATTCTCCACTCTACATCCATGTGTACACATTATTTAGCTTCCACTTATAAGTGAGAACATGTAGTATTTGATCCCCTCTGTTTCTGAGTTATTTTGCTTAAGATAATGGCCTCCAGTTCCATCCATGTTTCTGTGAAAGACATACTTTCATTCTTTTTTATGGCTAAATAGTATTCCATTGTATATATGTAACCACATTTTCTTTATCCAATCATATGTTGATGGATATTTAGACTGATTTTATATCTTTGTTGTTGTGATTAGTGCTGTGATAGATGTGTGGGTGCAGGTATTTTTTTATTTGTGTATATATCTAGTAGTGGGATTGCTGGGTTGAATGGTAGTTCTATTTTTAGTTTTTTGAGAAATTCCCATACTGTTTTCCATAGAGGTTGTACTAATTTACATTCCTAACAGTGTATAAGTATTCCCTTTTCTCTACATTCTTGCCAACATTTGTTGTTTTTTTTACTTTTTAATAATAGCCATTCTGGCCAGTGTAAGATGATATTTCATTGTGTTTTTAATTTGCATTTCTCTGTTGATTAATGAGGTTGAGCATTTTTTCATATGCTTCTTGGCTATTTGTATGTCTTCTTTTGAAAAAAAAATCTATTCATGTCATTTGCACATTTTTTAATGGGTTTTTTGTTTGAGTTGCTTGAATTCTTTGTAAATTTTGGATATTAGTTCCATCAGATGCATAGTTTGCAAATATTTTCTAACATTCTATAGGTTGTTTCTTCTGTTATTTCTTTTGTTGTGCAGAAGATTTTTAGTTTAATTAAGTCACATCTGTGCATTTTTGTTTCTGTTGCTTGCGCTTTGAGATCTTAGTCATGAATTCTTTGCCTAAGCCAGGGTCCAAAAGAGTTTTCCTTAGGTTTTCTTCTAGTATTTTTATATTTTCAGGTCTTACATTTAAGTCTTTGATCCATCCTGAGTTGATTTTTGTATACGATGAGAGACAGGGGTCCAGTTTCATTCTTCTGCATATGATAATCCAATTATTTCAGCACTATTTATTGGAAAGAGTGTCCTTACTCGAGTGTATGTTTTTGTCAACTTTGTCCCAGATCAGCTGGCTACAGATATGTGGCTTTATTTGTGGGTTCTCTCTTCTGTTCCATTGGTTACTATGACCTTGTAGTATTATTTGAGGTCAGGTAATATGATGCCTCTAGCTTTGTTCTTTTTGCTTAGGATTACTTTGGCTATTTGGGCTCTTTTTTGGTTCAATATGGATTTTAGGATTGTTTTCTCTAGTGATGTGAAAAACAATGTTGGCATTTTGGTGGAGATTGCATTGACTCTGCCAATTGCTTTGGACAGTGTTGTCATTTTAATGATATTAATTCTTCTAATCCATGAGCATGGGATGTTTTTCATTTGTTTGTGTCATCTACAATTTCTTTCATCAATGTTTTCTTGTTGTCCTTGTAAAGATCTTTTACCTCCTTGGTTAAATTTATTCCTAAGTATTTTATTTTATTGTTTTTGTAGCTGTTATAAATAGATTGATTTCTTGATTTCGTTCTCAGCTTGATTGTTATGGTATATAGAAATGCTATTAATTTTTTTACATTGATTTCATATCTACACCTCACAATAATAAAGGCCATATACCACAAACCCACAGCCATTACCATACTGATAGGAGAAAGTTGAAAGCAATCCCCTTAAGAATTGGAACAAGACAAGCATGTCTATTTTCACCACTCCTATTCAACACAGTACTGGAAGTCCTAGTCAATCAAACAAGAGAACAAAATAAAAGGCATTCAAACTGAAAAAGAGGAAGTCAGATTATCTCAGTTTGCTGATGATATGATTTTATACCTAGAAAATCCTGAAGACTCCTCCAAAAAAATCTTATATTTGATAAGTGAATTCAGTAAACTTTCAGGATACAAAATGAATGTAATCCTCACCTTCTTTTCATGACTCAGATAAATTCCTGCCACTTCTGTAGAGCTGTTTCTAACTCCTTTGGCACAAGGCCTTGCATATAGTAGATGATAAATAAATACTTGTTAGTTTAATATCAGTGATGGAGCCCGGATTCAAAATATACTACACATATGCCTTCAAACACATCCATTTTTATGAAAGACTAAATGTATGAATCTAGTACAATATGGTAAATGGAAGTCCAGTGGGGGGCTATGAATTCCCCTAACTAAAGAGCTTCTGTAATTCAATAAATATAGGTAACCAGATAAACCATTAAGGATAGGCATATTTCAATTTACAAGGTTACATGATTATGAAAGTCAAATACATCTTGAGTAGCATTGCCAGATTTAGCAAATAGAAACACAAGACGTTCAGTTAAATTTGAATTTCAGATAAACAACAAAGTTTTTAGTAAAAGTTTGTTGTTATTTATCTGAAATTTAAATTTAACTGTGTTTCTTGTATTTTGTCTGGCAAGCCTAATTCTGAGGTGCAGTTTTGTCTTGGTTCATTCTGAAAGCCAACATTGGGTTTCCTAATGGAGAAGTTAGTGGGCACACTGCCACTTTGTGGCAGCCAAGAGCAACAACATTACTGCTCTTGGGAGAGAAGAGGTGCTAGGCCAAGTGGTTGGAATTTCATGTCCAATGTGCAAAACATATCAGATACCAAGATAAACTAAAGTGACATTTAAAAAAAGAAATATGGCAATTACCATGCTTATCTCAGATAACATTAGTTTTGATTAACATAATGGCAAAATTTATCTCCTTTCTGAACAACTGATATTCTAAGATTTCTAGATAAAGTTTTGGAGAAATGGGAGGGTGACTTTACCAGTGAATATTGCCAGAAATAATATGTGAACTATTCTCATGTGATCAGCAGTAAATTATAAAGAACTTCTTAGAGGAACATGATGGTATGACTTGCTAACATAATTCTACTTTTATTTAGCACTATCGAATGAATACTTGTTTTTACAATACCTTTAAAGCAGTCACTTTTACAATTAAAGAGAGGAAAGAATAAACAAATATCTTGGAGGTTTCACATCATATCAATAATAAGGATGGAGAGAAGAGTAAAAATTTCCTAACTTCCAACCCTTGAAGCTTTTCATTAACCCAGAATCTCTATTGCTTTCTCCAATGAGCTTCTTTCAAACACCTTAAAATATTATTTCAGAAATACTAGTCATACATGTGAAATTAATAATCTTGTGATAATTTAAGGCATCCTTGTGGAAACTAAAGTAATCCCAAGTTACAATTTTTCAGATATGTTCAGAATCTCCAAAGCAGATGGTTCTTTAAAAATTCATTTACTCTTGTCCCTTTTTCTTCTGACTAAATCATTTACTTTATAATTATATGTTTTGGGAAGAATGAGTATTCTTGAGAAAGAGTGATTTTTTAAATCTACACAGGAATATATTTAAAAATTAATCGACAATAAGTTACCCAACACTTAGGTACTAACATTATGAAAAGTATTGTACTTAATCCTTAATTTTGTGTGGCTATACTCAAACTTTGGCAATAAACAAGAGTTAGAAAGTGGAGGTTCAAATACATATCAAATGTCACTTCCATTCATATTAGAAACAATACAAGGTATAATCTATATCAAAGTATTTGAAGCTGTTTTTACCCTAAAAAATAAGAAGATATTAGGCCTTGTTAATCTTTTAAAAAATCATGGTCTTTTTAATTTTAATTGTCAAGCAGAGGCAAACACTTCTGATTTTCCAGAAAGCACAGTTGGCTATAATATTTTACTAAGAGTGTTTCAACTTAATTTTTTTTTTTTTTTTTGAGACAGAGTCTTGCTCTGTCTTCCTGGCTAGAGTACAGTGGTGTCATCATAGCTCACTGCAACCTCAAAAGTCCTGGGCTCAAGCTGTCCTCCTGCCTCAGCCTACTGAGTAGCTGGTACTACAGGCACCTGCCATTGTGCCTGGGTATTTTTTTCTATTTTAGGTAGGGACAGAGGTCTGGTTCTTTCTCAGGCTGGTCTCAAACTCCTGACCTCAAGTGATCCTCCCACCTCGGCCTCCCAGAGTGCTACAGGCATGAGCCAAGGATCCCAGCCATCAGCTTAATCTTGATGGAAGATTACCCAAGAAATTAAATTCTCAGTAATTTGTCTACAGACAGTAGACAATTAGAAAAACATGTATATGGCACAGTGCTTAGTTTAGCAACCTGCCAAACATACCATGTAATCTTACAATGGAAGAAAAAGGGCAAGGTCACTCTGGCCTTCACCACTTGCTGGCAGGGCTGTTGACCATACACAACACTTTAACAATGAACTGGGTGTTCCAGAAAATAAGTACTTAGTGTGGGGAAGAGAGGTAATATGAGGCTACATGGGAAATGATTGTGAACAGAATCTGCTATATGAATGCAATTTTTTTTGGTATAACTGTATGATTTACAGTATGTGAAAAGATCACAATGAATTCAGACAAAATCAGTACTATGCAGAATGCTTTACTAAAATACAAGTTTGTGTCAAAAAATAAATTGGTAGTGATACTGGAAAGTGAGTGTTTCTATTTTAGGAGTAGCTGATCATAATTTCAGGACATCTTTTGCTGCCTTTCTCCATAGACACCTACCAAATTCTAGGGCTTACGCTTTCCCTATGCATTTGTACATAACTACAAATGTGTGTTCCTATTTTTCTGTTATTTGTTTTGCTTACTGGTATATCTTTTTCATCACTCTTCTGCAATGTTCCATCCACCACCTCTTCCTTGTGTCTGAATAGGATTCAGCCCCATTTTAACCACGTCCTGCCCATTCTTCAACCAAATGATGTCATGAAAGTAATGTGTACATACAGAGTTTCTCTGGAAACTCCTGCAACAAGCCACTGTAATGATCCTATCTTTGACAATGAAGAAAGCTTGAGTATATGAACAATATTTATACTTAGCAGACACCCAACTCACTTTTAGATCTAGACTTCATTTAGTAAATATGCAGTCCTAAGAAATATTACATGCACTCAAATGAAATTATTTCAATTTGGTTCTATATAAAGTAGAATCCAATAAAAGAAATTGAATGTAAGAATACTCACTTGAAATGTGGATATATTTTCCTGGGTTTAAAAAAACAATTGGAGTGTTACAGCTCTTTCAGAATTTGTCTAGCAGGTTTTCCAACTTTTACCAGACCCACGCCCCCTATAGTGGGGGAGGAAAAGAAACAATCAAAATACAAGTTCTAAAAATCCCAACAATTACAGTAATATTTTTTATTACTAGTTCAGTTTCAATAGCATGTGAATATTTCCTTGGGAAAAACTTGAAAACAATACCATCATCTGAAAACCTGCCTTTCTTTGGCCAAATAATATGAATTACTAATCTCTAATATGAACAGTCTGTGGGAAGTTAATTTCAGAACCAAAATGATTAAAAAACCATGGTGAAGAGATTCATAGTTTCATGGCCTGAAATGTTGGCAACGCTCCTGGACCTATGCAGAACCTTCAGAATTATTAATAATGTTTTAAAAAGTGGCTCTGGAACAAAAAATTCAAATTCTACTCAGAAATAAAAAACAGATCTTTTTTTCTATTCATCTTGTTTTCATATTGTTTCATCTGATTCCAATTTTTGTAGTATAAAATCTGTTATACAGCATTAGAGTCTTTCTCACCTGTTCTTGTGCTTTAAGCCAAAATTTAACTCCAATTATTGGCACCGAGGCTGTCTTTTAATGTTCCAAGTGTCTCCGGTTTCAAAGGCAGATATCGGAAAGGTGAGAGATTGACAACTAGGGAAAGGCACTGCAGGAGAATTTCCATTTGTTCTTTAAGACACAGCGCAAAGGGTACCTCTTAAATAAAGCCTTCCCAGACTTCTCCACCTTTCCAGTGTGCTAGCTGTATCCTCCTCATAGCTCCCGTAACTTTCTTCCTGGTTGAGCCTAGGGAGGCTGTGTGTTTTTAAGAATTTGTCCATTTCCTCCACATTTTCCAGTCTGTGTGCATAAAGGTTTTTGTAGTATTCATAAATTATATCCTGTATCTCTGTGGCAACAGTTGTAATTTCTCCTTTATTGTTCCTGATGGAGCTTATTAGAGATTTTTCCTCTATGCTTTTCATTAGTCTAGCCAAAGGTGTGTCAATTTTGTTTAATTTTTCAAAGAACCAACCTTTTGTTTTATTAATCTTCTGTATAGTTTCCCTGTTGTCAATTTCATTTAGCTCTGATTTGATCTTATTGATTTCACTTCTTCTGCTGGGTTTTGGATTGGTCTGTTCTTCTTTTTCCAGCCCTTTGAGTCAATTCATTAGGTTGTCTATTTGTGATCTTTCTGACTTTTTGATATAGGCATTTATTAAAATAAACTTTCCTCTCAGGACTGCTTTAGCTGTGTCCCACAGATTTTAATAGCTTGTGTCTCCTTTGTCATTTAGTTCAAAGAATTTTTTGATTTCCATCTTGATTTCCTCGTTTATGAAGTAATTGTTCAGCAGAAGTTTGTTTAGTTTCAAGACTTTGGGTAGAAATGAGAGTTTCTGTTAGGGTTGCTTTCTACTTTCATTCCACTGTGATCTGAAAAGATACATGGTATAATTTCTATTTTTTAAAATTTTTTGAGACATGCTTTGTGTCCTAGGATATAGTCAATCTTAGAGAATGTCCCACGAGCTGATGAGAAGAACATATATTCAGTGGTATATGGGTAGAATGTCCTGTAAATGTCAGTCAGGCCCATTTGTTCTAACATTCTGTTTAAGTCCATTATTTTTTTGTTAATTTTCTGTTTGGAGGATCTGTCCTGTGCTGTGAGTGGGGTGTTGAAGTCTCTGGGTATTATGGTGTTGTTGTTTATCAGTTTGTTTAGATCAAGTATAGTTTGTTTTATAAATCTGGGTGCACCTAACTTGGGTACATACATATTTAGAGTTGTTATGTCTTCTTGTTGAACTGTACCCTTCACCATTATATAGTGACCTTCTTTGTCTTTTATTACCTTTGTTGATTTAAAAGCTAAGTTATTTGAAATCAAAACTGCCACACTAGCCTTCTTTTGGCTTCCATTTGCTTGAAATATTGTTTTCCACCCCTTTACCTTTAGTCTAAATGCATCCTTGCAGGCGGATGTGTTTCCTGAAGACAGCAAATACTTGGCTTGTATTTTTTTTTTATCCATTCTGGCAGTCTATGTCTCTTGGGTGGGGAGTTCAAGCCATTCACATTTACTGAGAGGACTGATAAATGGGACAGATTTCTGTTCATTCTGTTGGGTTGAACTTTGTTGCTTTGTTTTCTCTCTTGAGCCATTGTGGTATCTGGCCTTTGATCTTTAGCTTTCGAGTAGTTTTACCTTTGTGCATGTTTATTGTGTTGATCTGTGGGTAACACTTTTTAAATACTTCTTGGAGGTCTGGTCTTGTCTTGGTGAATTCCCTCAATCTTTGCTTATCTGATAATGTTTTTATTTCTCCTTAGTATACAAACTCAGTCTTGCAAGGTACAAGATTCTAGGCTGGGCATTATTCTATTTCAGAAGAGTGAGAATGGGGCCCCAGTCTCTTCTTGCTTGTGCGGTTTCAGTTGAGTAGTCTGGCGTTATTAGGATTGGCTTTCCTTTGTATGTTACTTGCTTCTTTTGCCTTACAGCTCATAGAAGGGCCTCTTTAGTTGATATTTTGGTCAGTCTGATCACTGTATGTCGCGGTGTCTTCCTGTTTGCATTGAATCTCCCGGGGGTCTTTTGACCTTCTTGTACGTGGATATATAGATTTTTGGCAAGGCCTGGGAAATTTTCCTCTATTATATCTTCAAATAGCTTATCCAACCCTTTGTGTGTTTTCTTCTTCCCCTTCCGGAATCCCCATAACCCTCATATTAGGTTTCTTCACATAATCCCATATTTCTTGTAGGCTTTGCTCTTTTCTTTTATTTCTCTGCTTTATCTCTGTGACTGACTTATTTAGTTGGAAGGTGTTATCTTCAATCTCTGAGATTCTTTCTTCTGTTTGATCTACTCTGTTCTTGAGGCTTTCCACTGTGTTTTGTAGTTCCCTGAATAGATTCTTCATTTCCAGGATTTTGGTTTGATTTTTCTTTAATATTTCAATTTCTTTAGTGAATTTTTCTTCCAGGTCCTGGATTTTTTTTGTGGTTTCTTTGTGTTGGCTATCCATTTTTTCTTGCATGTCATTGAGTTTTCTTACAATCCATGTTCAAAATTCTTCTTCTGTCATTTTAGTGTTCTGACTTTGGTTGATGTCCATTTCTAGAGAGCTGGTGTTCCTCTTTGGGGGTGTGCTTTCCATTTGATTCTTCATACTTCCAGAGTTCATTCACTGATTTCTTCTCATCTGGATCAGTTGTTGCTTCTTGCCTTTAGATTTTCATTTGGATAATGACACACCCTGTTTCATCTCTGAGCCAGTAGGTGGTGTTTGTGGGTGAGATTCGACCACACCCTGTATGATGAGTCAATAGATGCAGTAAAAGGTTGTGCAGAATGACCTCCCTGTCAGTGGGTGGCGCTTGCTGGGAGGAGCAGACTACAGTGTTGTTTTGGGTCCTGTAACCAGCTCTTGTTCCTCTGGAGAGGCACTCTTGTGCCTCATGTGGTGGGTGGTGCTCTGGGACTTCCAGGTGTGTCCTTATTCTCCCCCTCAGTGGGGGCAGGTCTAGGAGTGAGTCTGGGTGGAGCTGAGTTGGGTAAGCCTGCCCTACCACAGTTGCTGTTAGCAGGGGTCAAAGTTCTGTTCTCTGCTTCTGGGCAAAGCTGTCAGGGAGAGGCTGGAATGGCCCCCACTCAGCCAGAAAGTCTGTGTGTGGGAGTGGGGCTGTATGAGACCTGCAGTCTGGAGCAGGCCTTGCTCCTTTCCACCCTCCCCCACTCCATGGCTTCTCCTGGGCCTCTACCAGCAGGCAGGACCTCACGCCAGCTGGTGTCTTCTGGCTGTGATGCGGGTTGGGAGGTTCCCTGCCCAGGATAGCAGCCTGGGCTGGGGACATGGCCCACCTGTGGGAGGAGAGCTGCCCCTCAAGCATGCTGATCTGCCCCTGAAGGCACACACACCTTAGTAGGCTCGTTCACAAATATCCCTTCTGTGCCCCAGGGCAAGGTGAGACTTGGGTGCACAGGATCTGGTTTGCACGTCTGATCCCTGGGCCCTGGAATTCATTCTCTGACCCTGCCAGGGAGAACAGTGCCGGTTGTAAGTCACCCATGGGGTGTCCAAGCTGGGTTGATATCTCTCAGCCTCAGTATCTGCCCCGTTCTCCTGGAGTCACAAGGCCAGCAGCACTTGAGAGGGCTGGCACACAGGGAGCTCACAGTCTGAGTACCCCTCAGTCTGCTGTAGGGCCCCAGAAGGAAAGGTCCCATTCCCTGGAGATGCCTCTGGGTGGTGGCTAAATTGCCTCTCTTGGCAGTCACAGATAGAGAAGGGGGAGGGGAGAATGAAGCAATATGGTGCCTGCCAATAGGCTTGGATCCGTGCATGGGTAGGTTCCCTGAGGGAGTTGGGAGCCTGGTGCTGCATTTGCAAAAGGCTCACCTCTCACTGGCGGCAGCCATCTCTGGGTTGGTGTCAGTAGATCTCTCCAACTGCAGGGAGCCCACCAGCAGTCTGAGATGCAAGGGAGAGGAAAGTTAACCGCTCCATCTACCCTTGTCACTGGTCTCCAAGCTTCTCGTGGGCTTTCTCCTTCTAGGTCTCCTCCACAACCTCCTCCCATGGAGTCGCCCATAGTCTCAGGTACCCCTCTTTCCTACCCTCATCCAATGTATGCTTGTCTGCTTGCTTATTTCTTCCACTTTTTTCTAAAATCTGTCTTTTTTGCAGAGACACTCTGGCTGGCAGTTTTTCTTGTCTGCCATCTTGCTACTTCTCCTCTCTCTCTTTCTTTCTGCATTTTGCTTTGTTTCATACTGTCTTTCTACACAGATGGGTTTTTTCTTTTCTTTACCCATCTAATGGAGATAGTGACTATATGACAGAATTGGCTTCACACTCTGATATTTCCATCCCTAGAGATGAAAGGCATACTTTCTCACAAGTTCTAGATTCAAAATCCCAGGAAGCATTTGTGTAGTCTAGCTTGGATTCTGTGTCTCCTCTTGAATCTGTCATTGAGGACAGAGATGGTGGTTTTACCCTGGATTACATGTACACCTTTCAAATTGGGGAGGGGACAAGCTCTAATTGATAGAAAAAGAAGGAGCCCATGCTGATGATGTGTTCAGATGATGGTCTTTGGAGAGGTATCACATTTTTCCTTTATTTCCTTATAAAGAATCTCTCAGTAATTCCAATCTAGTTGAAAAGAATTTGTTCAGTTCTCCACCAAGTTGGCTAGTTAGCTGAACATACTAGCCGAGGCCATCTTTGGTGGTGGAGATGGTTCCAAATGGAGACTGGTAAAGACAGAGCACACAGAACAAAGGCATGTGGAAAAGTGAAAAGCTAAGTCACAAAGAGCTAGGAAGCGGGGATTTCTTCCACCAAAGCTTCTTACTTATAGGGCACAATGATGCCAGGGCGCTGCTTACTGTCACCTCAGATACTAAGGCAATGTTATAAGGAATATGGACTGCTCAAAATATTGCTCATCAAAGGGCATTAAATAATTGATTTCTGCACCTTGTATTCTGAACTTAACCTAATGAAATTTTGTGATATATAGAGAGGAAAAAAGGAAGTCACCAGCAAAAATGTTCTCAAGGCTTTTCCAAGCTGATTACTGTCACACCAACAGCAAGTAATGGGACTTGCTTGGATAATAAGGATAAATATAGTATGTATTTAAGTGTTTTGTACTAAATTTTACTGAATTTCAACTTTTCCCAAGTTTATATTCTTTAAGAGTAACCCAGTTTTGTTTTTTTTTAAGACTCCAAGGCAGAATGGTATGCTATTTTGCATACCTGGCAGAATAGAGTGTACTAAGACTTTTCTGCTTATTTTTAGTTATCTACTGGAATAGTTTCTTCACATTTAAAAAGTCAACTTTACTGTAATTCTCATACTGTGAAATCTTTTACTAAATCTTCCTACTTAACAGATTTCCTTAGTATTCCCTTAGTAAGAATGATAAAATCAGAGCATAATTACATTCATTTTGGATTCTTTGCTCAGAAGTCTTGACTAGTATATGGATAAGCATTTAAAGCTACTCATTTTCTATGAGGAAAAAAAGGTTGTTTTAAGAGAAATAAGTGTCCTGTGCCGCTCTTATATGATATTTAGTAATCTATTTGGACATACAATCTACCTATGTTATCAAAATCCGGGCATTAGAATCAATGATTTCTTGCAATACATTTACTTTTTCCTATTTGCAATATTAAAAAGAGTAAGCATGCATCAGGACTAAACTAAGTCTATTCCCTCAAATATCTATGTTCACAGGATCTTAAGGAGATAATGATTTAACTTACATAAAGTTCTCTAATAATGGAAACCCAAGGCTCTTCTAATTGATATTTTGTGTAAAAAAGACATTTACCTTTATGTGCGTAGCTTCTCTTGCAACTCTGGCATGTATAAATTGGATTTATTTCTGTGGACAAGACTTGTTTACTCATTACTTCATTCAGCAAATATTTCTTACACAATTACTAATTCCACAGAGTACATTATTCAAACTCCAAGGGCAACCCAATCTGTAGTCTGTAATTTTCTTTTAAGACCTTGATGCCATTGATTCATTCATGATATTAATATATTAACAATTAGTTTTTCATTTGCAAGTGTGAGAAATGTCCAGATAGCACTGCTGGGCCATGTTTAACCAATTTGTACAACTAGGATGGTTTTAATTTAGTTCGCATTCATGGTATAGAAAGAAAACAGAATATGTTTTCTTTGTATAAAGATTTACGTTATACAAAGCAGTTTCATATCTATTAGTTCATCGTGATCTCATGACAAACATGTGAAGTAAACAGGGAAAGTGTTATAGGGACTCCTTTTGCTAATGAGCTCAGAGAGGCTCATCAATTCCTCGAAAGGAATTGCGAGGTCATAAAGTGAGGGGACAAGAACTCCAGACCTGGAGATAGGCTGTCTAAATCCAAGATCATTCTTCCTGAAAGCCTGTTGGATGACATCAGTCAGAGAAAAGGGCAAACCTTTAGGTCCAGGACCACATAATATTGTATTTTTTTTTCTAGTTCATAAACTCCAAAGGACTGCAGTAAACCTGGAGAATTGTTAAAATGACCATTTCCTCATTAACTCAAATTCCAAGATGACATAGTGGGTCTAAATATAGCACTGTTTAAAGGAAAAATTTTTATGAACTCCAGTGAAGCTCTTGAAGACTACTGTCTTTGAATCATTTGCTTTTCTTGTTTATTTGAATTTAAACATCTATAGTCACTCCTGGCAAAATAGGCTCCTTTCTCTTGAATTCTTAACTATGTCACTGATTAACTATAAAGATAGAATTACTTCTGAGGTTAAAACAAACCCTTGAGATTTGGTGGTTCACTGCGTTCACTTCCTTTAAAATTCTAGAAGGTCATGCTTATGAAATTTCCTTAACTTGAGCTAAGTTACTTGATATGGAAAATAAACTGCGCTAATCAAATTCTTTAAGCATCCCACTATTTCCCTATTTGGGCAACCTGAATATCATGTCAGTTAGCTTATTTAGGACTTTAGCATTGTGACTGGCAGAAGACCTAAGGAGTTTAAACAGAGTAAAATGAAATGAAAAAGCCACATCAAATTAAAAATCAAAACAAATGAAAACACTAGCCATTCTGAAACCTTCCTCCACTAAATACATTTATATTCAGGTTTGTGTTTTAATTTTTTCCACACTAATAAAAAATACTGAGTTTAAATGTGCTCCTTTTACTTGGCATGCTTATTGTAATGGAGTACTAATGAGCAGCAGAACTGCAGGACTAGTGTCATCTAGTTCCCTTCTGGTGGCAGTCATTTCTCACCACAAATCCTTTTGGGGTAAGGTAATATTAACAAGTCATTTAATAAAGCTCATGTAATCCCATGCATAATACAATTTTGACTATTGAAAGAAACTGGAGCAGCAGTCTACAGACTGCTAATTAAGCTAACTCTTTAACGCATAAAACAAATATTAAGTATTTTTTCCTTACATCACAAATGAAATCTAAGCTAACTCCAAATATTTCAATGTGTTTTATAAAGATCTTTTCTTCAACAAATCTTATCCTTAACCTTACTCTTCTTGAAATGAATTGAAATCATTTTCAAATATTTACTATATATCAAATAAATCCCTGGCCATGCCACCTCTGTCTAAAAGGGAATGGTTTGATCATTTTATTTTTTTCTGAGCATTCTATCAAACATATTATATATCTAAACCACTATAAAATATCACTCTTGCAACATCGCCAATTTCAAAATGCTCCGTTGAATAGTTTATCACTGGTGTTCTCCATTTCCTTTCTTGATCCTCTTTGAGAATCAGCCAAGCAAATGCTAGCTAAATTTATTTGCATTTATTAATGTGTCTTAGCCTGAACATTTCTTACTGAAAGGAAATCACAGGGCCAGAAAGAATAAAACTCAGTTCTTGGCTGAGGCTCCAACAGCATGGGGGTAATATTAGATGAAAAATAGAGACTGTGGGAATGTAAATGCTAGTTTATTCAGTTCAACTGATTTTCTTCCTATTAAGGTGCATTCTGTTAGATAGTTTTCCTCCCACTTACTAAATAGCTAAGTCCTGACATCATAAAGAAAACTGCAATTCACATCACTAAGGATAATATCACCCAAAGATAGCTTGCTATTTTAAATAATATGGAAACTTCATTGGGATGACAGATAAGTATAACAATCCATTTTATTTTTAACTGCTTTTGATGTGTTCCAGACTTTGAATATTCAGACAGAGGAATAATGGAAAAGTTATTTTTTTCCCCTTAAATCACACCTCTACACCCTAAACTACTATTCCTCCACCCTCACCCCTGAACTTTTTGAACTAAATTGGTGATCCAACTCTTTTTTTCTTGCCAGAAGAATAGCCCTGGGCTGAGTTCCAGAAGATCTCAGATCAGTAGCATTCTTTCTAGAAGAGTACTCCCAGGTATATTTCTAAGTAATATTCCTTCTCTTGTTGGGGGAAGTTGGAGAAGCAAAAGCTCCCCTGGGACCATATCAAATCAAGTTTAGGGTCCAATAC
Organism: Lepilemur ruficaudatus; assembly: GCA_963574885.1. Classification (NCBI taxonomy): domain Eukaryota; kingdom Metazoa; phylum Chordata; class Mammalia; order Primates; family Lepilemuridae; genus Lepilemur; species Lepilemur ruficaudatus. Next base: position 18,847 of record CAUYRT010063864.1, on the reverse strand, counting down.
TGAGATGCTCTGCCATTTGTTTTTGTAAGCATTTGTGCTGAAGTGCCGCAGTAGGACCACATTTCTGTCACAAACCAGCAGTGGGAAAACCAGGATTAGACCTACCGCTAAACCAGGATTAGACCTAAAGCTTGTATCACCCTTTGAAACAGAACCAAGATCTTAGCCAGGATTTTGCAATAACACCATTGTTCAATGCAAAATATATATGTTTTATTCCCCCAATGAATCTTTGTACAGGGGAAAAAGAAGCAATGATCCACAATAGTCATTATTGCCTACCTCTTTAAAGAACTCCATTAGCCATTTTAGGGCAGGCATACCAGCAATAAATTCTCATAGTTTTCATTCTTAGACTGTCTTGACTTCGTCCTCATTCCTGAATGATGTTTTCTCCTGATATAGAATTCTCAGTTGACAGTGCTTTTCTTTAGTACTTGAAAAATGTTGTGCCACTTCCTTTCAGCCTCCATGGCTTTAGACGAGAAATTTGTTGTAATTCAAATTGTTATCTGTTATAGATAATGTGTTGTTTCTCTCTGTATGCTGTTAACATTTTTTATTTGTCTTTAATTTTTGCAAATTTAATTATGACATGTTGGCATGGATTTCTCTGGGTTTACGCTGTTTGAAGTTTGCTAAACCTCTTGAATGCGTAGGTTTATGTCTTTCACCAAATTTGGAGAGTTTTCAGTCATAATTTTTTTGAGAACTTTTTCAATCAGATTCTTTCTTTCCTTTCTTTCTGGGAATCTGATGTTATGCATGCTAGATCCTTTGTTATTATCTCACAGCTTCTTTATATTTTGTTCATTTTTCTTCTCAGTCTATTTTCTCTGTGTTGTTGGGAGTAGGTAAATTCTATAAATCTCTCTTTAAGTTCACTGCTTCCATCCTCTATCATCGCTATTCTATAAATAAGCTCATCTAGCAAGTTTTAAATTATGAGTTATATTTTTCAGTTCTATAATTTCAATTTGCTTCTTTTAGTATAACTGCTATTTCTCCACTGAGATTTTCTATTTTTAAAATTTATACCAAGAGGATTTATAATTGCTCTGTTAAGTATTTTTATGATGACTGCTTTAAAATCCTTGTCACTTAATTCCAGCATCCGATTCACCTGGACGTTGGTGTCTGTTGATTGTCTTTTCTCATTTGGGTGGGGATTTTCCTATTTTTTAAACAGTATTCTGGACATTTTAGGTATTATATTGTGAAACTTTGGATTCCATTTAGGACTTTTTTTTTTTTTTGAGGAAGTTACCCTGTTGGTGTGTACTGTAAGAACTAGGTGGATATTTATGCTTACATTTGCCCTTTTTTTGCTGCAGAGTCAGATTAGAATTTCAGCTCCCCAGTGAATCTTGAGGACACCACTGGAGAAATTAAGTGGAGTGCTAAGTGGCCCTGCCTCCTACCACGTTGCTTTGCCTCACTGATACCAGATTGGAGATGGAGGCTCAGCTTCCCACTGATTCCTGTTGACCATGGTGAGGGAAATGGAGTGTTGATTATAGTAGTTTCATGTTGCACCTCCTCATTCAGTCTTGTTGCTGCTGTGTGGGTAAAGGTGTTCAGCTCCTTCCTGGGCCTGACACCAAAAGTGTTAACTAGCCCTGATTTGCACCAGCTTTTCTAGTCTTGTTGATATTGGGTGGGGTGGAGGCTCTGCTCCCTGCTTAAAAAAACTGATACCACCCAGTTGGGGTAAAAGTGCACCATTGCTTGCTTTCACAGGTGGACGATTATTTCCATACTCAGCCCCACTGAAACCAAGGGGGTGGAGCTGGGGGGTCTATCATTAATATTTGGCTGTAGTAGGGCCAAAAATATTTTCCACTGACAGGCCACCCTTTCTCCATACTTTGGCTAGGGGGAATAGAATATTCTAGAAGTTTTCTGTTTTGTTTTGTCTATGCCTGTAGGCAGTTTGGGGGTGAAAGCTTCTGCAGTGGCATGTTTAGGATATATAGGAGGCAATTAAGGAAATTCAAGTGACTCACCACTGCATTGCTCCTCAAGTTTTGAGGTCCCTAAGCAGTCTGCTTGTTTCTAGTTTTCAGTATCTTTCTATTCTTGTTTGTTATGGTATATCCAGGGTTTTTATAATTTTTTAACAGACAATCTGGGAGGAATGAGGCTACTTATTCTTGGCTGACATCAGAAATTTCACTGTAGGGTTTTTTCTCTCATATATATAAATATATAAAAAAATATATAAACATTTACAAAAATTAATGAAATCAATTCAACACTAATGAAAAATTTCATGTATTCCCCACATTCTTAGGTAGACCTTCTTATGTGTAATTCTGTGACAAAACCTTCAAAGTCACACTAAGAAACCATTTCCTGTCCTACTTTGTAAATTTGTGGGCACAAAAAGCATTGTTCAAACTTAAAATTTTCTGCCATCTCCAGTTCCACAGTTATTCCATAAATATGTTTTTGCCGTGAATAAAAGGAGACTACATCCAGAAAGAAATATTTTTGTTTAATTCTTACTATAATTTCCAAATCATTTTATGATTAAAAACAGGATCTTCAGGCACCTCAGGGACCTGGGACAAGAACAATGGACCCTAGTGTACAACATGTCAGAAGACTTGAGGTAAAAGAGACAGAATAAAGCTTTTGGAGTCGAAATGAAATTGGAGGTATTGGTGTGAACTCATGATTTTTAATATAAATAGATAAATGGATGTGGAAATAGATGCACATGTAAGTAAACTTGTAAGTGTGTGTTTGGGGGTGGGTGGTTAGAAGTTTCCTAGTTTTATCCTCTGAGAAAGTCTAGAAAGCAATGACATCTCAGTAGCAATGAGCACACTGAGAACCTAGAGCTTGCTTTCTAAATATCATTTCCAACTAAAAGGAATCATGGATCCTTGGAGAAGTAGCTGATTCCAAGACTAGAACAAAAAAGGGTATGAGAACCTTGAATATCTTTTTTTGTAAAAAAAATAGGAATCGCTCAAATAATCATGAGGAAATATCATGAAGCCAGCTTGCAGGTGATTTTGATAGCCAAATTTGGAAAAATTTTAGTATTGAAAAAAGCATGATAGTAATGGATTATAACTTATTGGAAAAATATGAATCTATGAATACATACTGATCTGAGTGAATAAGTGAATGAATGAATGAATAAGGAAGAAGGGAAATCTCTATCTCAGAGTAGCAGGCCAACTAATAAGATATGATGGATTTTAAAAGTGATCATTTGGCCCATGGTAATAATTGATTCAGACAAAAATCATCACAAGATATTAAAACAAGAGGGTGAATGTTTGATGGAGAACAGGATAATTAAATAATAATAAAATATCTTTCCATTAAGTCTTTATGAAAATATTTAAAATATAAAAGCCTCATTAGTCATTCTTAAATTGGAGAAATCTGGCAGATACTTGATTAACCAAGTGGTAACATCAGTATCACATGCCTATTGATATAGTACAATGAGAAGATAGCACCTTCTGTGGTAGTTCTGCAAAAAATTGCATAGCCTCAATCTAGGAAATATCAAGCAAGCCCCAAATGAGGAATATTCTACAAAGTAACTGGTCTATATGCCTCAAAAAACATTAAGATCATGAAATACAAGGAAAAAATGAAACCTTAAGGAACTGTTCCAATTTAGGAGACTAAGGAGATGTGACAACTAAATTATTGGATCTCGAACCAGAAGGGAAAGAACTTATAAATAATATTATTGAGGCAATTGACACAATGGGGCCTATGAACTGGTTGGTATTGTATTGGTGTTAATCTCCTCATGCTTATGGTTGTACTGTAATTATAAATGAGCATGCCTTTTTGTGTGTATATGTGAAATGTATACTGAAACACTTAGAGGTAATGAGACATACTGTCTGCAGCTTTAAAATGATTCAAAAAAATAAAAATATGTGTATATGTATTAAAATATATGCACATACAAACATACACACACACACACACACATATATATATATATATATATATATATATACACAGAGAGGAAGGGGGAAAGAAGAAGGAAGAGAAAGAGAGACAGAGGAGAGAGAGGTGCAAATATAGAACAATTCTTACAACTGGGATATTTACATGAAGAGTATGTAAGAGAAAGAAGGTTTTCAGTTAAGTGCAGTACCTCTCTTGGTTTCCATTACTGATGTTCGAGTTCCAATCCCTCGGTAGTTGAACTTGGCCATTAATACATTTGGATAGTGATGGATACTTACTTGTATTTACTAAGACAATAAGATTTTATTAATAATGATTTGACTAAATAATGTTTGGTAAAGAGAATTTAAGTTTACATTCCTTTTAGCAAAATAATGGTAGAAATTATTTTAAATCATTATTGTGATTGGCTCTGAGCACATGGACCCTCTGTGAATTTGGCAGAGCCTTACAACTTTCTTTGACTAATGGAATGTGAGCAGAAGTTTCATGTTTCACTTTCAGGTGAAAGTTTTAAGCACCAGTGCATGAGTCATTGTTTTCATTTCTCTTGCTGCAGTGACCCAGGAAGCGTGTGCCACCTTGAAATGAAGCTTCCTTCATCTGGAATGTTGACTAACTGAATTTAGAGCTTAGCTGACCAATGGCTGACGTTGAAGTGAATGACAAATTAACTTCGTTGCTTTAAATTGTTGATGTTTTGGTGGTTTGTTAAGGCCGCATAACCAAACTGGGTGCAGTCATTAGCCTTAACTGACCATCACTATATGCCAGGCACTGTGCTTAGTGTTTACATGGATTGCCTCTTAATATAATTATCTATGAGGTCAGCTTTCTTGTCCCCATTTTGTCCTCATGTCTCCATATGAAGAAAGTGAGTCTCAGAGAGATTAAATAACTTGGCTAAGGTCAACAGTTAAGCAGTGGCAGAACTGGAAAAGATGTCTTCAAAGAGTGATATGATGAATTAAAAATATATTATTTTTAAGTACTTTAAAAGCATCCACTTGAATAGAACTATTGGAATGACAGTGACAAATAAATCTCAAGCCATTACGCTAATTTGAAGGAGCTTTCGCTATCAGCTCTTGCAGTGCTGAGCATGTAGTGAGGAACCCCAGGGGTGCAGGTGGGCCAGAGGCTTCTAGTGAGTTTCTCTTACCTACGTGACCTTGGACAACATATTTAAAGTCTTAGCCTCTCTTTCCCCAAATATGCAATGCAGTGCAAAGTACCTACCACAATAGACTACTCTGAGATGTGAATTATTAATAATTCCATGTGCAAAGTACTGGTGAATTAGTTCTCTTTCTTCTTCTCTCAAGTGAGCAATCTCAATCTCTCTCTCTCTCTCGCTATCTCTCTCCCCTTCAATAAAATAACTAGTTTAGAAACAGTCTGTGATACAGACTGTTTAATAATTCACAAATTTCCCAGCTACTGCAAATTAATAAAAGATCTCAAAGGCTGTGAAAAAACAATTTTCACTAAACTTTTTTTCTTGAGGAACTTTATGTTTAAAAGATTATGGGATAAGAAGTACAGTGCTTTGTGATATGTGGAGTAGAAATGCAGGTTTTCAAATTCCAGTCGTATAATTTCCTAAATTGTCTGGTTTGAAAATCTGGGCTATTCAGATTGCCTTTGCGATGCACACATGAGTAGTTCTCCATTCTCTGGGAGGGTGGTCTTTTCCAGGAACTTTCAGTTGCAAACTATTACAGGAAAATCTATTCTCTGGCCAGTCCTCTGGTTCCCCATTTCCATTTGAGCATGTTTGTCAGTCAATAAATTCCTGCCTTTTGCATGTCTCTCTATATGTCTGGTGTTCTTCATTAAACAATGAAATACCCAGGCATTTTCTACTTTCTTGACTTCAGCTGAAACGCGTTTGGCAAGGAATGAACATAACTCAGCCTGCCCTTTACAGCCTAATGGGGAAAAGTCATTCTATGCCAATGTGAATTTCCTCACTGTTATGTTATGTTCGCTGACACCAATGGGTGCTTTCTTCTTAAATAAGATGGAAATTTTCTGATATTGCCAGACAATTACTTGATAGTCCTTGGCTTTTTGTTTATACGCTTACCAACGATCCCACTGGAAGATCCCCAACAGGAGTAGTGTTGGCCAAACTAAAAGAGCCCTTGAAACTCCAATAACATAGCCTGCTTACTTTTCCCCTTTATTGTTTATTTTTAGTCTATAGTTTGATTAGATTAAATTTCCTTTATTTAGACTTCAGCAAGAACGACTAACATAAAGAAAGGTAGGGTAGTTGAAGCCTAATTTGAAGAGACAGTTGAGTAAATCACTGACATAAAAATATCAGCTCACATACACAGGCTTATTCACCCTGAGAGCCAAATGCCCCGGTGAGAGCCCTCCTTCATTCCAAAACTAGGACAATATGTATCCGCAGGTCAACTGGTACATAGGAATTCAAAGGAAACGTGGTGCTCTGATTTTCTGTTTGGCACACTGTGGTTTCATTGTAAAGTTAAAGCTTGGCAGCATGTTTGACATCAGATGGAAGTACGTGCTTTTAGCCAACTCGACACTTGCACGGTACTGTTAGAAGTACTCTGAGTACATGACTTTGAACTTATTCTGCAAGAACAAGGAGAAACTCAAATTCATGTGGTATGATAACTAGAGCTGTCTTCAATATTCATTCGGTCCATTATTTGAGATTGCTCAGTGTTTGTTCAGTAGTCTTCCAAAACAAGGGTCATTTTTATATTTCAAGGGAAACTAAATGAGGGAGGTAAAGATTTTCACATCATCTAATATATGAGTGATTTTGTCACTGGGATAATTTTGTGCAACGATCCCTTTCTTTCTATGCCTACTGCTATGACTTTCATTTAGTCACTCAATATTTAATCATCAGTCTTCGCTTGTACTGTAGTAGCATTTTAATACATCTCCTCACTCCAGTGCATTCAAAATACTATAGTTAATTTACTATTCTCGAAGGGACAACTTAAATATCATGCACTCATTTATTCAAACACTTCCCACTGCCATCCCAGAAATAGCTGTATCACGTAGCCCAATATTCAAATTCTCCTATTGAATCTACCATTCCTCATCTTTAGGTACAAACACACCAACACAGCATTCCCACATACACCCACACTTCCCTGCTCAATGTCCTTGTTTTCTACATTCCCCAGGACTACCTTCCTTTCTTATTAGTCTTTTAATGCTTAGACTGTACACAGTTATTAGCACTCATTCAAATTATACCTCCTACATGAGATCTTCCTTTATATTCAGGGTTTTGCAAAAAAAAAAATGCTCCCTTCTATAGTATTTATTTATCAAATTTAATAACATTTTTTTCTTATAGACATTAAAAACATATATTTCGTTGGGCTTCTTTTTTGTGGAATTTTTTTTATAAATTTTATAATTATTTATGAAATGGAGGTATGGGTTTACATAAAACTTTGGATGGGAACATATGTTATTGAGATTTATACAGGGTTTTAAAAATTTAGCCTTTTACATTACCTCCCTACAGAGTGAAAGTAACTAGATCCTCCTTCTCAATGATATAATTATATTTTTAAAAATTTTATTTCACTTATTTACTTATTTGGAGACAGCGTCTTGCTCTGCCGCCCAGGCTGGAATACAGAGGACCGATCATAGCTCGCTGTAACCTTGAAATCCTGCACTCAAGGTGATCCTCCCACCTCAGCTTCCTGAGTAGCTGGGACTACAGGCATGTGCCGCCACCTCATTTGGCTAATTTTTTAAAAATTTTTTTGTTGATACAGGGTCTCACTATGTCGCCCAGGCTGGTCTTGAACTCCTGGACTCAAGCGATCTTCCTACCTCAGCTTCCCAAAGTGCTGGGATTACAGGTGTGAGCCACCATGCTCAGTGTATAATTCTGTTTTAAAGAAGCCTTTTCCTGAAATCTCACATATGTAAATCATCAGCAAAAGCCCCATTTGTTGATGAGCCCTTCAAAAGTATAACAGCATGTGTATCATTTTTCTAGTCATTTATTCTTTCAACTTTGTGCCAAAGTTATCTACATAAATGTCTTCGCCTTTACTAGTCTCTTAGTTTCCTGAAGTAAGGATGTATGCCTGATTCATCCACAATTTTCTGAAATTCTGTATACATGATACTATATAAATTATGAGTAAAATAACCAATAAATCTTAGAAGTCATTGGTGTCACCCTCTTCTATTAGTGGATTTACAATTTAAAGTCTATGTAATGCTTAGGTATTTATATCAAGTAACACAAAAACTGTGCAAAACAAAAATATGTGGGATGATTAAAAAAATGGATAACTCAGATTGGTAAATAATTTAGAAAATCCTGTTTGGCTTCCATAATTTTAAGGATAAGTAGGCAACACACTCCAAGTTTCCCCATAAAAGCAGATATCTAGGGAAATATGAAACTGTTTAGGAAAGTGAGTAATAGTCTATTTTTACTAACCCCATTTTCAATAAACTCAGCCACACATATTTACATCATTTATTTGTGTCCTTGGCTATGATATCACTTTGTGGATAAGATCCTAATATATACAACCAGGTATTTAGAATGATATTCATATTTTTGACATCTCTGAGGGTAGAAAATCTGAGTTAATTTCTGTCCCTCCATGTAAAAACTCTGTTTTGAGACATTCTACAATTATTATTGAGATTAAAAAGAATGTGAGCCCGCATTTTGATTGTCAAAAAAAGTGAGATGCAAAAGGACATCAATAATTCTTTTTGCCCTATTTTGGCCATTACTTCCATTCCTTTCCCCACTTTCTCCCTGTCATTGCCACCAAACCATTGACCAAACAGAATTGCCTGCAAAATAAAAGGAGAGAGGCTATGTGATTTGTGGCTCCTGCCTTCGAGACCTTGACTACCTTCTACTGGAGGTGCTATAGGATGCTCACAGCCCAGAAGAAGCTACTAGTATGTGGGGCAAACAATCAAGTTTATTTGCAATTGCCACATTCTGCCTATCTATGTTTCTAGCTTCTTTATATTGCATAAATATAAGGCAATAGATGATCTCAGTCACGGTTTCCAACAGGACAAACTGAAAATCAAAAAATAATCAGCAAAGCTCTTTGAGAAAAACACAGGCCAAATTCCTGCATATTTTAGAAAAGCTTGTAACCTTGGTCTTGGGTAGGTAGATTAAGATCCAGGATTGCCAAGGTCTTTATTTCCTTCACCCTCTCACTCTGCTGTCTGGTTTGAGAAAAATGAATAAGAGTGAAAGAGAAAGGGGTCAGGAAATTGTTGTTTTCAATTTAGAAGTATGCAATGAGCAGCATGAACCAGATATCACTGAGCTTATATTTTACAGTTTAGTCAAGAAGCCAAAGGGAACAGCAACAGGAAGCCTGTGTCAAGGGTTCCTCTTGTAGGAGCAAGAGAAAGAAGCTGGCCAGGCCATTTTGAATATTCTGAAAGATTACTTGTTTTTGCTTGATATTAAAAGCTGGATAGTGATGCCAATTTTGGTGAAAAGGGAATTGTCCAAAATTTCTGTGAATTTTCCCCACCAATATTTTGAACCTTTTAGTATATTGTGTTTTTTTTTTCCCTTCATTTGAATTTTATGTGGTCAACAATCTTGAATAGCCCAGAAATTTCTGAGATCTCTCTGGTAGGCAAGAGCGCAGGAATGCGATGGGGCTCCTCTGTCAATTCCCGCTGACACATGACCAAGCTCTCTCGGTCCACCTGGGCGGGATCCCAGGGGCCACTCTGACAGGTGTCGGCACTGCCCAGCCAAGCTTCTGACCTGGGAGAGCGGGGGATGAGGAGGAAGTCCAGGGACAGGCCTGCTTAGGTGCTTCCTTGTGTTCACTTCTAGTTCTCTCTCTGGTTCACTGATCGACTCAAAAGTCTAAAATATTTATTAAAGTTCTAGCTGCAAAACTTTGATTACTTTCTGATAATGGACCAAGGTCATTTGAGTTGAAGAAAACATTGGGGAAAACATGGATAAGGATGTTTATAATAAATCTCCCTCCTCTACCCTCCTGGCTGCACCGGCCCCCCGCCTAAATGGTTTACCACAAAAGATCTAAAAAAAAAAAGGAGCTGTGAAGCCCTGTTAAGTACACAGCTGGGACAAACCCAAGGGCCTTTGTTTTCCTGCCAGTGAGATACTCCATGTTACAATGCTGAACAAAGCATATTTTTGATAGACAGTAAAAGATAATGCATCTTCCTAGCTGCGTTGTTTCATGTGGTGGTCATTTATAGAGAATTTCCCATTACTTGGCTATCCTGTCACACTTTTTGCTTAAGCTTGTGGTCATAGATTCATCTCTAAGAGCCTTCATTTTTAGAAAATCTTTTAATAAGACCTCAAATTTTTAATACGGACAGCCATTATTACAAAGTAGAAAGCATTCCTCTAAGAGTCAATAAAGCACTATGTATAGAAGATTATCTACAGCCTATTTGAAGTCATTTGTCGTCTTCTAATACATACGTAATTTGAAAAACATAGTATTCTAGTTATAACCAAAATTATACAGAGTTCTCAAATCGTCCTCTCCCAGTTAATGCTAAAGAGTTTTAAATTGAAAACAGGAACCAATGCATTAAAAGCAAAATGAAAGTAGAATGTGTTTGTAGGTTCTCCCTCTACTGTTTCATTATTCGTGAGCATTTTGGAGGAAGCAGCGCAGGTACAAGAAATCCAGCGTCCCTGCCTTTCCTGCCCCTTTGTAGCCTCTACTCTTTGCGCTGGAGGTTGTAGTCCAGCTCCCTCCTCAACCCTTACTCCCGCTCCACATGCAGTAAGTGTGAAATACAAATGTCACTTAGGCCACTTATCTCATGCAGAAAACATGATTGTACTCTCCATAGTCAGAGTTAAGAGGAATGTACAAGTGTTTACTTGGCTCATATTGCCAGTGTATTTTCTGAATCTACATTTTCCCTACCATTGTTTCTTCTTTCCAAAGATCTCCAGGAAGCCTCTGTCCCCTAAAGCCACCCTGATTCTGTCTCAGGCCCAATGGCAAGTTTTGATTTAGTTCCTCTGGATCTCAAGGAAGCCATCACTAAGGATGACTTATCATTTTCCACCTCTAATTCTTGTACACAGCTCTTCTTACCTAATTCTCTAAGGTCCTACTTTTTTCAGCTTCGAAAGAAAAAATGATTTCTCTTCCTCACTCTGTGCCTCCTCTCTGATTCACTCATTATTCTCCGCTTTCCACCCCAGAGTTCGGGTTGTTCATTTCTGTTGTTAATCTGAGAAGATCTTTTTCTTGTCCTCAGGTTCACAAGCTGCCACTCTAGCATTAATTAATCCATATACATACTCATTCAGAATAGACATATACAAAAATGATATTCTGTTTACAAAGATTTCAACGATGAATTATAGTGAAAGTATTTTTTTTTACTATTTTCTATGGAGCTCATATATTCTAGTTTTGCCTTTGACAGTTGGACTACCATTAAAAATTTTCAACTTAGCTATAATAATGTATTAGTATTATACTTTAAATAAAAATAATGTTAGAATTGGGTGAATGCATTGCTTCTCCTTTGTTTGAAATTACCCTTTTCCACACTTCCATTTTTGTTGCCTATAGATAGACAACTTAGAAAGCATTTTATGCATGGCCACACAAAAATTCAAGGAGGCTCAAATTAGTGAGAAGTCTTTCTTGATAAGAGCCATTCCGTCACCAAGTGGCATTTTGTGTGTGGCACTCTACAAGGGATAACACAAACAGACTTGCAAAGGCACTACTACTCTGCCCTCTTGTTATAAAATAACTTCTATAATAAAAGTTATCGTCTGAGATGGGTGGCTCGGCTCCCACCTGGGGTGAGGGTACCATCCAGGTGCAGTTCTAGTTTGGCTAAAATGGACTGTGTACACTCCACTCTACCTGTGCTGCTAATTACAACTAAAAGCTCAAGGTAGAGTACATAGGCAGCTATCTAAGGACCCCGAAAACAAGTAATAACAGGTGACTTGGGGACCAAAATAACGACTACAAGAACTACCTACACGTGGTGAGTTTCCTGTTTTATATGTTACTTTTTTAGTATATATTTTTTACTATATTTTACTTTTTCTCATATCTCCTGGCTGAGAGTCCAGGGAAGCACAAGCCTCTAAACTGCATAGCAGTCCTGGGTGGAGAAAATCCAAGAGATTCCCCCCTTTTGGGCTATAGAGGGGAAGAGGGACATATGTGGGACAGAGATGGAGGGAGGATCTTTCTTTAAAAAAATACACTTTTGTTCTAGCTTCATGCAAACGTGGGTCATGAACTGAGTCACCCTTGCACCCTTGGTCGCCAAGCAGTCACCTAAAACTATGAGAGAAAAATTTTCCTCCTAAGGAGGGTCCCCCTGTGTTCCAAAGAGTGAAAAGAAAGTCCTCATTATTTTCCTATCTTCTTATTCCCTAGCCCCTCACTCCCCAGGCTGACTCAGTTTGGCAGACACCAACAACATGGGGAGGTTGAAACCTCAGCTTATTAGCAGAGGGCCAGGAAAAGGGTACCCTGAAGGCCTGAGAGTGTGGGGGAAATCACAGAGAGATGTAGTAAAGGAAGAGAGCCCCTAGGTATGTATAGGAAACCTCAGATTAATCCTCCACCTGTGCATTTGGAGAACTGATTCAATATAGCATGACAAAGGCTCTGATCATTTGACTCTTGTGTAGATCACTACTCATGTTCCAGCCTACATGTGGCATCAACCTGAAGAGTACTGAAGAGGCTTTGAAAACTATAGTGACACGGAAACCACTGTCTATGGAAGGTTATCTGATACGTGGCGTGTGAGCTTAATTGCATATATTGCAAGGTATAACAACAAAAATCAACATTTTCCATAGGATTTTCACAGTACCCAGAGTTTTATAAGAGAAAAGTAAAAATAATCAATATCCAATCCAAAATTACCCAACATACAAAGAACCAGAAAAATTTCAAGAGCACTCAAGGAAAAGATAATAAAAAAGTACAAACCCCTGAGATGACTTAGGAGGTGGAATTATATGACAAGGACTTTAAAGTAGCTATTATTATAACCATGTTCCATCAAAGAAGGACAAATTCTTTTCAAATGAATGTAAGGCAGTAGTTGTCAGCAAAGAAATAGGAATAATAAAAGGAAATAAATGGAAATTTTGAAATTAAAAATAAAGTAAGTGAAAATAAATTCCACAGCATGGAATGGAGATGACAGGGGAAAGAGTCAGTGAACAGATCAATAGAAAATTCTACAATCTGAACAACAAAGAACAATAGAATTGAAAAGAATGAACAGAGCCTCAGGGACATATGGAAGAATATCAAAAGGTTCAGCATTCATGTCTTTGGATCTCCATGAGCAGAGAAGAAAGAGGGCAGTACAGATAAAAAATAAGGGCAGAAAATGTCACACATTTGGTGAAAGTTATATAAATTTGCAGATTCAAGTTACTAAGAAATCCCAAACTCAAAGGAAACTATACACATTAGCTCTGTGCAGGGGTTAAGAGTGTAGTCTCCATGGTAGGGCCATCTTGGTTTAAATTGGGGCTCTTCCACTTGCCAGGATGACTTATGTAACCTCTGTAACTCAGTTTACTCATCTATGAAAAGCACTTACTTCATAAAATTATTTTGAGGATTAAATGGTTTCATATATTAAGAACATGAGATAAAGGCAAGGCCAAAGCCAAGGCATGACTGATTTGATTGGTAAAGATACAACAAGGCACTTTTAGATTTAGACTAATTATTACTTACATAGATAGCAAAAAGAAGAGTAGCTAAAGGTGCCAGCTCCCTGGGCTTTCCTTGTCCCACATACTAAAAAGGATGACACCAAAACAGAAGGAACCAAATGAGTGCCACAGAAGTTGTTGAGGAGTCAATTCTAGATGACAGCTGAGCTGTTGTGTGTTCTGCACCTGTACTCAGAGGAGGATGGAAAAGAATAGCTCATACCTTCAGGACCTTGGAGGTGAGGAGAAAGCATGCCATGACGCCCTCCCAGGGGAGACAAGGAAGCTTTGGGGAGATGGTCATGAAACAGCTCCTCACCAGCCTCCCATCCTCTTGTGTTCCAGGAGGGCTGCAGGGATTCCTGCCAAGACTCACATAAGCCATGGTGCAAGCCTTGGCCCGAGTGGCCCGTGTGGACATGAGCAAGGTCACTTGTGCACCCCTATAAATGTGCACACGGAACAGTGCCTTCTGGCACATAGTCATGGTCAGTGATGCTAGCTGCCATTACCAAATGGAGAACTGCTCTTTGCGTGACTCTAAACCAAAAACTACCAAGAAAATTATCGATAAAATTAACTGCATCAAAATTAAATTTTATGCATGCAAAAATTACATGTTAATTATGTCAATAAATAGACACTAAATTGAGGAATAATATGTAATAAATATGCCAAAGGGGGCATAGTCTCCTTATAAAGAGTTTTTCAAGTTTTTCATATTTTAAGGGAAAGTATAGCAACCCAATTGAAAAATGAGCAAATTCTTATAGAGAAAAATAAAAAAGTGGTCCAATCCCCCTCATTAATTAAAGAAAAACATTAAAATGAGGAGACACTACACCTTACACACAACACTGGTAAAGATAGAAAATTATTGATACTATCTACTGTTGGTAAGTTATTTAACTTTTGATAGGTAATTAGGCAATATTTACTGAAATCTTAATTGTTGTGTTTACTCTGATAAGCATTCTACTCCTGAAGTTCTTTTTTTTTTTTTTTTTTTTTTTAGTAGCTTGCACTGGGGAATAGATTATGGACAGAAAAATGGGGGATTTTGCTTTGTATTTTATATAATTAAGAACTAGTAGCTTATACAATTAGGTACTAATAATATTAAGTACTAGTGTGTGTAGGTTCTTATACTATGAAGTACTAATGTGTGTATGATTATTTTATAACAGGAATAGATTATGTTATAATTTGTAATATCTTTAAAAAATTTATATTAGGCACCAAATTTATGACTTCATGGTAACCATAGTATTGAGTGGTACAAAAAGGTCAAATAGATTGAGATGTTTCTCAAAATAAGGTAGTGATTGCTACTGACCTCAAAATAGGACAAATAAAAATACCTTTTAGAAAAGCAAAACTGAGTAAAGGTAAATTGGTAATTAAACTTTTATTTTTCCCACTCTGTCAAATAACACACAATTAAAATAAGAATTTCTGAGCACGGCTATTCCTTTGTGACACACTAAAGCAAACAGCTCTACAACTGTAGAGTTTGCATATGTCTAGCAAAATATCTACATAATAAATCTAAGTATACTATTTCAGGACAAAAAAACTTGTAACATGGCTTGAGAGGGATCCCAATAAGAACTTAGCTAAATTGCATCCTCAAACGTGGTTTGGATTTAATTTCTATGCAAAGCTAACAGTTAAGACAACTTACAAAGGCTCAAACACTGACCAATCAAAATATATGCCTGCCACTCACCACTGTTCCAACATTATTGGTCCCGAATGGGCTTGACATCAGTTGTTTGCAGGGCTAAGTGTCTTGGACATGAAGAGCCTTTGAATAATAAGATTCCATGCCTAAATTCAAAACCAAAAAATGCAAATGTCTTCATAATTTCATTAAATAGTCGATCTTTTGCCTGACTTAACCATCTTGAGTAAAATTTTTTTCAGTTCTGGAAGTTAGAATTAGTGACAAGTCCTGGTCAGAGCTTTTTTTTTTTCCTCCTTTCACGACCCACAGGCACTGTTCTCATCAAACAAGCAACAGCAACAACAATCCTTTCTGCTGTTGAGTCACATGGATTATTAGCAAGCAGAATCTTTCTTCCCTTTATTTTGATGTAGACAATGCAGAAAAACAAAGCTTGAGGAAAATAGATTATGCTATGATTTGGAAAAGTAAAAACTGAGAGAGAGGAAGAATAAGAGATAAAATAAAAATGAGGGATGGTTAGTGGAATAATAAATTTGTCTTTCTTCTTCTTACAGGCAAACTGTAAAGGCGTGGAAGTTTGTCTTTGAGGTTCACTTGCCTCCTATTCCTCACATCACACTCTTGATTCTTGTTGCCCAAGATCTCCTATAATATGTCCCAACATTTACCAACCTCTGACATATACCGAGCTCTGTGCCATCTCAAAGAGCTCACACTGTTTCTGCTGATTGCATTATAATATTATCTCATTATGTCTGTGTGTGTGCACGGAAGGGGTTCTTTAAGATAAGATGTTTGAATTATTGAAACCACTATTGATCAAATTCCAGGTAACTTTCTTGGTTTATATGCATATAATACTTTAATAGCTTGATTATTACAGTTAAAATGATATACTTTTAATGTCATCAAATGTGTTTCAAAACATAATTTTTGAATGGTTGCATTCCATTTCATCTTACCGAATTACCATAAATTATTTAACTAGTTATCTTTTGCTAGATATTTAGGCTACTAAGAGTGTTATTTATAATTAATAATGTGATGATCAACATAGCTTCAAAAAATTCCTGTTCATATTCCTACTTTGTTCCTTAAGTTAAATTGTTGGAAGTGGAATAACTGAGTTAAATAAGAACACTTTAAAGAATATTACATTTAACTTCTTCCATGCAAGTGAGCAAAATGGAGAACCAATTAGATCTAGACCATATTATGATCCAATAAAAAATCAGATTTCACCTACATGCCAACTGTGACAATATTTGTCCCAAAGAAAAGAAATTGAACTAAAATGTCCAAAAATGTTATCTGGCAATACATTGGAATCCAAACTTCCTTTTGTAAACAATTGGCATGATATGTCCTGCCAGGATCAGAAGTTAAAATATCCAAAAAATAGGCCAGCACTCATAAAATAAATTATGCAGCCTTAAAGGCCCAGTTTGTTTGAACACGATGTACGTATTCATTAAAAAATATAAAAGAACAAGTCAAAATGGAAACCATTTATGAGGGTATGGCTCCCTTGTCTTCTATTTTTCTGCTTATACAGTTTAAAAAACAGCTGAAGAAAACTACCCAAAATTTTTGACTCCAGCTGTCAAAAAATAGGAAGTAGGTAAATTAAGCCCATAATTTAAGATCTTTCTGAGAAACTGTCTGACATACCTAAAATCCTATTAATTATAGAGAATGATAAGTGGGTGTAATTAATTTCTCAAGTTTCTCACAATTCTTATAGAGCAATTAGCTGAAACTGATGTCTGGCAGGGATACAAGGACTACACTTAGAAAAGTAAAATGGAAATGATGTAAATCCAAATACCAACACTGAAATTATTTCTCAAAATTCCTCTACTGTACATGTCTGTTGACAGTTGACTTTGAGATTATGCTAAGAAAAAGAGAGCTATTTTTGTATCATTTTTAGTTTGAAATAAATGTTCATAAGAGGTGTAAGATTCTGAAATACTTTGATGATGTATTGAAGGGTTTTGACTCCTATTTTAACCTGGAATGTACGATACCTCCCAGCTCTACATCAAAATGGCTTGGAGTTTCTGGCTATACATTCCAGAAGAATGGTATATTAAAACTTGAAGGGGAAATTGTTAAAATTGTTAAAATTTATTTTAAAAAATTATTTATTTTATATATTTGGATACCTTTTCTTGGCAGTAAAATCCTGGATCTAATCCAATTGAAATCCTGTGTTAAAACAGATTAAAAAGTTCTAGTTCTTTTTAAAAATTATGAATCTTTTATTCCTATAATTTAAACTATTTTTACAGTCAGCAGTTATATTTACCTTTATGAAAAAATCAGTCTAGGTTTTATTTAACCTTAGTCAGGGAAATTTAAGAATTTTATCTTTAAACAGATTACTTTTTGGTTTGAAAAAGAGGCACATTTTATCTACTACAAATAGGTCTAATAGAGTATGTGTATATGTGTGCATGTGCACACATGTGTGTGCATAATTGGGTGTACATATTTGGTGTGTGCATATTTGGTCATAGTGACTTATCTCATTGTAAAATCCAGAAAAATTATTCAGAACATAAAGTAGAATGGGTTTATGGGCACAATACCTGGGATTAATAAATCAAATCAATTAATTCATATTGTCTTCAACATAGTTCTTTCTTTCATTCAAAATATTAATTATCTCATATGCTGAAGAGGCAATTCTTCATAAATGGTTGCACTAAATTGAAATTTCCTTCAATTCCAAAATTTCATGACATTGCTTTCTTCTATGAAACTTTTTATGTTTGTTTTCATCTATCCTCGAATTTTGTCTCCAGTCTCAAAATATTACCATTTTCCATCTGCTAATAACAAAATTTCAGTCTGCATTATCATTTTCAGAATTCTTGAACTGTTGGTCTATATGTCTTCAAAAAGAATATAGAAACTAGTGAAATTACAAGGAAGTTGGTATAGAAGTTTGCTAGATTTGTCTGGTTATTGAAACACATTTTCCCAAAGATTTTCCATACCTGATTATGTTCCCTGGATAGATTACATTTGCCACAAAAATACTGTAAAATAATATTTATTAAAATAACACAGTGTAATAATATCATGAGAAAGAAAAACCCATAGCAACAAAACAGCAATGAAAATAATAATAGGGAAATTCATTTGTTTTTTAAAGTTATTCTTGAATGGCTGGCACTAGAAGACAAACAAGATAAATGGACGAAGGGGAAAAATTGCTATAATCAATTCTATATATATTCTATATATACATTTTAATATATATACACACACGCTGGCCCTGTATATTTGTGGGTTCTGCATCTGCAGAGTCAACTGAAAAGTAGTTGGGGAGCGGAATTAGGGGTCTCAATAGGGGAAAGGAATTCCTCAAAAACTGATTCATGTGATTAACTGTACACCTCGGTAAATTCACTGAAAATCATTTAATTGTACACTTAAAATGGAGTGTTGGTTGT
>CAUYRT010063862.1:0-35313 GCA_963574885.1 Lepilemur ruficaudatus | reverse complement strand
CAACCTCAAACTCCTGGGCTCAAGCAATCCTTCTGCCTCAGCCTCCCAAGTAGCTGGGACTACAGGCATGCGCCACCATGCCCGGCTAATTTTTTCTATATATTTTTAGTTGGCCAATTAATTTCTTTCTATTTTTAGTAGAAACAGGGTCTCACTCTTGCTCAGGCTGGTTTCGAACTCCTGACCTTGAGTGATCCCCCCACCTCGGCCTCCCAGAGTGCTAGGATTACAGGTGTGAGCCACCGCGCCCGGCCCAGAAGCTATTTCTTAAAAAAAAACTTTAGAGACAGGAATGAACAAGTCACTTGGCTCCATGTGGGACTAAGGTTCTTGTCTATATTTCAAACTCTGGGTTTAGAGAATTTAACTAGATTTCTTAAGATCATTTCAAAATATCTAGGAAATTCAAAGCTAACATTTAGTTGGACCCATGTGTATAAGCTATTAGGAAAACTCACAGAAAACTCTCCACAGGGAAGCTAGTATTTCCATGAAAGTAAATGACAGAAAATTGATTTCATGTATTGGTAGCAATTTTAAGTACAACCTTGGTTTATCATATCCAGTGACACTGTTCTCATGTTAAAATTATCTTCAGGAAGCATTCAGCAGATACTGAATTATTTAGTGCCTACTGGGATGCACAGAGAATGAGAGAGATGCGACCCTTGTTTCTCAGTGAGGTTACAGTCAGTGTAAATGAACACAAGGGAAATAAACAAATGAGACTACCTTGCACTAAGAATTTAATTTTAAAATATCTCCTTCCTTAAACAACCGCTATATTGTCAAGGGTTGCAGCATGCCAACTGAAGATGTTTGGAGTTATTTCTCAGCCTCCTTTACAGGTAAGGGAGGTGAGGAGATGCAGGCAGAAGTCACTTGGGCTTTCAGGGAAGCTCTTCAAGGGACATTTACTTAGGTGG
This sequence comes from Lepilemur ruficaudatus, assembly GCA_963574885.1. NCBI lineage: Eukaryota > Metazoa > Chordata > Mammalia > Primates > Lepilemuridae > Lepilemur > Lepilemur ruficaudatus. Next base: position 34,387 of record CAUYRT010063862.1, on the reverse strand, counting down.
CAGGTCCTCCTTCACGCTTCTCATTCCCTGCTTCTGTCTGCCCGTTACTGGACACTGTAGCTGGCGCTGTAGTGACCCTTTTGTACCACGAGGTAGCCTTGAGGGAGACGAGTCTGGGAAATTGATGATGTCATGACATCACCTAACCGGCCTGTCTACTTGCAAAATTCTGAGAGAAACTGTATCTTTATCTTGTTTAACACAGTGTTATTTCCAGTCTCTGTTATTGACAGTTAATCATAATTCCTCTTTTAAACAGATTTTTTATTTTTTTAAAATAGAGACAGGGTCTCACTCTTGCTCAGGCTGGTCTCAAACTCCTGAGCTCAAGCGATCCTCCTGTCTTGGTCTCCCAGAGTGCTGGGATTACAGGTGTGAGCCACCGTGCCTGGCCTAAACAGATTTTTATTTTATTTTTATTTTTACTTTTATTTTTTTTGAGACAGAGTCTCACTGTGTTGCCCCGGGCTAGAGTGCCATGGCGTCAGCCTAGCTCACAGCAACCTCAAACTCCAGGGCTCAAGCGATCCTTCTGCCTCAGCCTCCGGAGTAGCTGGGACTACAGGCATGCGCCACCATGCCCGGCTAATTTTTTCAATATATTTTTAGTTGGCCAATTAATTTCTATTTTTAGTAGAGACGGGGTCTCACTCTTGCTCAGGCTGGTCTCGAACTCCTGACTTTGAGCAAGCCACCCGCCTCGGCCTCCCAAAGTGCTAGGATTACAGGCGTGAAGCCATTGTGCCCGGCCTAAACAGATTTTTTTTTTTTTTTGAGACAATGTCTCACTCTGTTGCCCAAGCTAGAGTGAGTGCCATGGCGTCAGCCTAGCTCACAGCAACCTCAAACTCCTGGGCTCAAGCAATCCTTCTGCTTCAGCCTCCCAAGTAGCTGGGACTACAGGCATGTGCCACTATGCCCGGCTAATTTTTTTTATATATACTTTTAGTTGGCCAATTAATTTATTTCTATTTATAGTAGAGACGAGGTCTTGCTCTTGCTCAGGGTGGTTTCGAACTCCCGACCTTGAGCGATCCACCCGCCTCGGCCTCCCAGAGAGCTAGGATTACAGGCGTGAGCCACAGCGCCCGGCCCGGATTTTTTTATTTTGACAGACATCTTTGATGTCTAAAAGTAAAAGATGGTACAAATGTCACCTTGCATTTTTCCTTTAATCATTTAAAAAAGGGATTTTCAGATGTTGACTGCTCTATACTTTTATATAGTTATAAAAGTATTGACCTGAGAGTTTATGAGTAAAGCCCATAATAAACATTATGAATTGAGCACACGTTTTACCAAAAGCTTTATAATTTAAATTTTAATAGTTACTTTCATATAATTATAAAGGATAAAATTATTTTTTGACTGTTGGAAAAAAGTTTATGTCAAATCAATAGTTAACACGTATCCAAGGCAAGTACTTTAAAAAAAAACAACACAGAAATATTAATAAATGCTATTTCTTGCTAATGTGCTTTGAAAACAAAGAAAAAGCAAACAAAACAAAGACCATGGTCCATTCAAACTCAAGAATATTTAATGTTTTGTTGCCTCTTAACAGATTAATAGCTATTTCCCTATCCGGAAATATATGAGAATTAATTAAACCCAATTCTTTAAAGCTATTTTGAATTATGTCAAAATTACCTAATTTTTCTCTGGTTTAATTATGGATTACATAATCAAATATTTGACACAGGTTATAAAACCCTAACTTTACCTTGTTGTTTAGCTAAACCAGGTCTCATGACTCTGGATACAACAACCATCCTTTCTCCCAACATCATTCATTTTACCTCCGCATAAACCCGACATTCAACTGCCCAGCCGTTGATGGGAATATCAGCTTGTTTGTGCCTGAGAGGGTAACCCTTAGCAACACGGATCATTTCTTGGACTAGGTCCAGGCCAGTAATGCATTCTGTGACAGGATGCTCAACCTGCAAGGCCAAGATCTGCCAGTCAATAGGTGTAGAAAAAGGTAACGCAAATAAACAAGAAAAATTTCAAAAGTTTTTGGGTAGAATGAGATTAATTAATTGTATTTAACATTTAATCATACTTGACTGAAAATCTAGCTAGGAGAATAAAATGGAAAAATAAACACAACATAGTATACAAATCATGATACAAAAAACTAGTGCCTAAAAAGTATTTTTAAACTATTGTACTTTTCCCAATTTTGATTTATGTGGTTCAACAATGTCTAACAATCTTAATTCTGAAACTAATTCTTGACCAAAAACCACGTTTACTTCTCTACAATCCTCAACGTAGCTGATAATTAACCTATTCTGCTACACTTAACATGGCATCTAGAGCCCGGGAAGCTGATGATTTTCCAAAGCGCTGGTCTACCCTGTCTCACCCACTTGCATGCTTTCACTAACCTGTCCTGACAAGCAGCCAGATTAGCGTAATCTTGCATCAATGCAGTGTAGCAGAAAGGAGCAGATGGATCCTTCAGGTTGCTTTCCCTCCAGACTGACTTGGGGAGTGCTTAGCATGCACAATAGCAAAACTGAGCTAGTGAAATCACTCTGCTCTCTCAGCAAACTGCTGATAACTACTTTGTCTGATGCTGTCATGGGAATACCTGGCTTTCCACGCTAACACATGGGATACATATGTACAAAAACATGCACTGACATATAAGTACATGAACAGGGATACATGTCATTATAAATTTGATCGATCATTTACAAATTCCTAAACTTGAGTTAAAATAAAGTCACTTAAGACACTGGAAAAGAGCAGATAATCTGTCTTTCATCTAAAATCTTGAATAAGTTTTAAAAAAACAAATAAAACTGGGCCCACATCTGCTGCTTTGATAATTTTTTTCTCTGTAAAAATTAAGTATGTTCTAAATGTACTTCACAATAGTTTCTTTATCATGACATGTCATATTTCATACACTCTGATACAGGAAAAGGTCAGTGAACAAATGAATTATCTTCCCATCTTCAACTACACTAATTGAAGGACAGGACTTAGTCATTATAATAATCTTGAAGCTTATCATAAGCAGACAATGCCATGGTCTTAAAAAAAAACGCTTTGTAAAAATAAACAGATGGTATCCATAATTAGCTCTGTGTGTGTTATGAGTTTGTTTACAGTTTCAACAACATTTTAAGACATTTTGACATAATTTTAATGACAAATCATCACTAAAATAAGCATCTACCCTTTGTAAAATAAATGCGACACTAAATAAAGATCTCATTAGTTAAAAATATATATATTTTAAAATAAATTATGGTTTTGCAAGAAACTCTACATGATAAATATATTAATATTAAAGATATACAGCCCCTTCTAATATTGCTAGAAACCAATTTCATATGAGAAAGCATCTCAGCACTGTAACTATTCAAGAGGTGAACCTACTATGTGCCAAATGCTTTACTACATATTAATACCAATACACCTGTCAGGTGAGAAAACAACTTTAAAAGTTAACAATTCAATTTCCTCTTTCCATAACCAGTGCCCAAATAAGTACATATTATATACAAGGCAAACAAATATATATTGAATGAATGCATGAATGAATGGACAGCAAATCCAGAGTCACACCTATATTAAGTGGGAGACAAGGGGTTGGAATTTATGTCACTACAGAGGTGGCGTTTTCTTCCTGTTCTTCCTCATGGAAAAAGTACATGAAAGCATGTAAATAGAACGGCTATACAATTATGCACAGTTGTCTTTTCTAACACATATTACCATGAAGGTTTAAAGATCCAAATTTATTATGAGGTTCTATATCACCTTTGAAGATGTCTCTATAACTCAGTAGAAAAATAAGTACATTAGACCCACTTGGAATGGGATTCAAAAACCAACCCACTTTGTTCCAAACTTAGAGTTATATAACAGGAACAGATCACTTTACAATCTAAATTAGTGAGCTACAAGTAATTAAAAATAAAAGTAACTAAGTGAATAACTAAAATAACCAGCTGTTAAAGGTAAAATGATTACTAACAGAATTTTTCAAAAATATCCATTTATTGACAAGTATTGTCAAAGTCCACAAAATAGTCTAACTCATTTGAATTTATCAAGTAAAAGACATATATCTTCTTCAAAGTAAAACTTACAATTTTAAACATTTTTTTAAAAAATCTTTCTAAATACACAGAATTCCAAAGCTATTCCACAGGACACGTGAAACAATGCCTTTAGGCCCCATATTATTATTATCATCAGGAATCTTATAAGCATAACATTGTCTAAATAATCACATATTTCCCCCACTCCCAAGAACATTGCAATGGTTTCCCCCAACAAGTTAAACTCAATACTTAAGAGGTCAGAACAGAAATATACAAAGGAACAAAATGACTCCCAAGCCAAAATATCATTCAAGAGGAAAAGAGGGAAGTGAAGATGGTTAACTAGAACAAAAGGTTATAAAGAGAAAATAAGAATGAAAAATTGTTGTCTGGTAAACCAACAAGTTCACCTTGTTCCACTTAGAAGAAAAATGTAAATAACTATTACTGATACTAATAATAAACATCTGTTCCGACCACTAGTGCAGGGAGAGGCAGGGTTGTGTCACTTCTATCTAGGAAACACTGGGTTATTTTAAACAAGTTTTTTTTAAAGAAAGACTCCTCGAATCATTAATATGTCCATATGCCTTGTCACTGTCTAAGAGGAGGATCTTGTACAGTGCTTCTTCCTCCTTTTGCAGAGAGTATCTTTTAAGAGTTGAGAAGTCCCTGAAACACATTTTTTGAAACAATGCCTTAAACATTCCAAATACAAAATGGAATTCCCTTATTGTAACTCCATCCTCACTAGGCAAATTTTTGAGAACCTGTATTTATATGTTTTTCCTACTCAACAGAAATGTGCTTGTTTCAAGAAACACACGCATGGGGATACACCCACCAGATAGAATTATTTTGCATTGTAGATGAATACATTAGCATTCAAATATATAAATCTTGTGATTTAGTCAGCAAGAGTAAGCCTTGACAACAACAAAAAAAATTCACACAGACAAAAAAGGAGTAAGCCCAACCAAGTTATAATTTCTGAATCTTCAAAGAAAATTTTCTGATTGGGATATATTCGTCAAGGTAGTGCCACATTGCAGGATCTGTTAGTAATTGAGAAATCCATTTCTATTGGCAATAACACCCTTAGCTCACCATAAATCTTTTGTTCAAACAGGTACAGAAAACTACAATCACCAAATGCCATGTTATGGGACATAATCATAGTTGAGCACTAGAATGAATATGTATACATGCCTACATTAGATGGTCACAAATGGCTAGCTTTTTACAGATCTATTTGCTGTTTTAATTTAGTTTTGTCTTCCTCATCACCACCAAGCTGTCATTATTATCATTTTGTCTAAACCTCTCACCACTCCTTCTTATTACTCTGTTGCTTCAAATTTATCTCCCCAAAAATAACTAAACATGTCAAATGCAACTGTGAGATAAATTAGGTTTTGCTTCATCTCTGAGTGCTTAACTTACCAAATTTCAATAGTAATAAACTTAGACCTAAATATTTCTGGCACTGTGTAGTCATTACGTACGTTCATGATTCTAAAATTATAATCATAAATTCTGACACTGCCATTGTCATCCTTAGCCTATTCCTCATTGAGTACAAACTAGGAAGTATGCTAAAACTAGTGAGTGGACATAGGTCGGGATGTTTACAGAGTCTCAAAGTTATCTCCCTGTAATATACTTTATTAAGGAAAAGGGAAAAGTAGTCTAAGGCGGAGAAACACCAGAGACACAACCTTAACCAAGCCAATGTCACCAATAACAGGAAAAACAGACATCTTGTTTCTCCTATGTGGTCCTCAGAGAAGGACTACATCACTTCCGTAATATTCCTGCCCAAAATACAAAGACTGAATCTCGTCATGAGAAAACAGACAAGCCTAAAATGAGAGACATTCTATAAAATAAATGGCCTGTGCGCCTCAAGAATGTCAAGATCATAACTGACAAAAAATGGCCAAGGAATTGTTCCAGATTGAGAAAAAATAAAGGGATGTAACAACTAAATGCAATGTAAGACTCTGAACAAGAATTTTTTTTTTACTATAAAAGGCATCAGTGACATAATTCACAAAGTTAGAAATTTGTATACAGTCTGTAGATTTGATGATAGTAATATTTTAATGTTAAAATCCTGATTTTAATAACGGTATTGTGATTATGTAAAAGAATTTCCTTGTTTTTAGGAAATACACACATATTTAGGAGTAAAAGGGCACCAACCATGCAATTTACTCTGAAACTTTTCAGGTAAAGAAAATATAGATACAGATAGAAATACAAAGCAAATGTGATAAATGTTAGTGAAGGGTATTCAGACATTCCTTGTAATATTTTTGCAACTTTTCTGTAAGTCTGAAATCATTTCAAAATAAAAGTTAATAAAAATAAAAGCAATGTCACTAGAAAGACTTGTTTTTCATATTATAAAACATTATTAAAGATATCTGACTTGATCAACATTCTTTTCTCTTCAGTCAGAATCCTCCCACTGTGTTAAATAAAAATAGTTATCTGACAGCAGATAATTTGTTCAATATGTTTTCTCTGACCTAAACTTTTAAATATTTCAACATGATATTTATCTAGTAATTCCTAAAACTTTAAGAATAGATAACTAAATAATAGGCAAGTCTTCCCCAAGGGCAGGAAGACTCAGGCAAATTTTAATTATATACCTGAGTTAACTTTGAATGAAAATTAACATTCAGAGAAGTCTAAAAGAGGAAAAAGTCACAAAGTGTGAAAAGAAGTAGGATGCAATGTGTGTTAACTTGGCCACCGTGGACAAGTAGGCTGATGAGAAGTATTCAAAAATTCCTTGAATGGAGAGATGTTTGGGGCTGTAATTGTTTGGCAGCTAGTGAGTGGTGTCAAAGCAGAAGCTGCCCTCAAAAGTACAAGATCCACCATTCATAATGATAGCTAACATCAGCATGGCACTTTCAAATTTGCAAAATCTCTCCTCATGCACAAACTTGTTCAATACTCCAATGTCATTAAAGAGAAAGCACATGAGGTACTCACAAGATGCATATGATGAGAGAAGAGTAAGAATTTTTAATATCCAAATAATGTTACTTTAAACTAACATAATTTTTAAGTAACATCTTTATGAACTACATCAAGTCTAAACTGTCTAAACTGGTTTGTGAAAGCTATCTTTTGTAAGCAGAATTTTTTGAACTCAACTCAGAAAAGCAGTTTAGGTGTGACTACCTGTTGAAATAAGGGGAGATTGTCCTGTTATATAAAATTCCGTTTCATAATGGTGTTTGGCATAATAGACCTCTTTTTAGTTTGTTGTTATCCCAGCCTGAAAGGATAGCTGATGCCATTATTTTTGGTTATCCTTTTTCCATTCAGAGATGTTCTTTGTCCAGAACAGAATCTAGCATGTACCCATTAAAATTCTGAAGCTCTACCTCCTGAGAATATAGGATTTCAAAATAGATTTTGATCCATAGGACACAAAGATAAAAGGCTTGTTGGGAAATAGGCCCCAACACACCATTCCTGTAAACTCACCTTGAAAATAATGGCTGTATTCAAGAGTGGTCATGAAAATGAAACAGGTTCTATTATAGAGCTCCCCTGTTAGCACCAACAAGAATAACCAGATGAAGAAAGGGAACTCTCACAGGCTGAATTTTGTCCTCCCCAAAATTCATATGTTAAAGTCCTAACCCTGAGTACATCAGAAAGTGACTCTATTTGGAGACAAGGTCTTTAAAGAGGTGATTAAGTTAAAACGAGATCATTAAAGCAGGCTCTAAACCAATATGACTGATGTCCTTTTAGAAAGAGAAGGTTAGGACACGCATAGCCCACAGGACAGAGGAAAGATCACGTGAAGGCACAGGGAGAAGATGTCCATTTGCAAGCCAACAACAGAGGCCTAACAAAAGATACCAAGTCCAAGGACATCTTGATTTTGGACTTCAGCCTCCAGAACTGTGAGAAAATAATCTTTTGTTGTTTAAGCCACCTAGTCTGTGGTACTTGGTTATGGCAACCCTAGGACACTAACACAAGATCGATTTAAAAATTAAAATGTAGATTAAAAAGTCCAGAATTCAGACAGCAAAATAGTGTACAATATGCTTTAAAACAAAACCCTAATTATAAGTGCCTGACAAGCTTACCTATGCTTATCTGTATACCAAAAACTTCTTTCCCTCAGCTTTCTAATGAGATGCAGTAAACAATAAGGGAAGGCATGACATGCCCTGCTTGCTGTCCTTGGTTTCCCAGGAGACAGACTGACTCCCAGTTCTGGCCAGCCTGAGAACGCTGCCCTCTGTAACTTTAAATCAAAAAGGTCTTTTCCCAAATCCAAAAAGTCCCTTTGGACAAGAATGAAATTTTACAAATTAGTCACAAATCCATTTCTCTTCATTCTTTTGATCAAATACTTCAATTCCATAAAAGACCAAAATCTTTTAGTCTAAAAAGTCCATGAATATTTTTTAAATCAAAAACTGCTCTGATAGGTTAAGTGTCCATAAATGGATAAATGTATAAATAAAATGTGGTACGTATACACAATGGAATATTATTCAACCATGAAAAATGAAATCCTGTCATTTGCAACAACACAGATGAAACTGGAAGATATTATGTTAAGTAAAATAAACCAGGCAAAGAAAGATAAATATCGCATGTTCTCACTTATATGTGGGAGCTAAAAAAATAATTGAGCTCATGGAGATAACGAGTAGAATGATGGCTTCCACAGGCTGAGAAAGATAGTTGGGGGGGTGGGGGAATGTTAAAAAGGGGATGGTTAATGAGTACAAGAACACATTTAGGGGCCAGGCCTGGTGGCTCACGTCTGTAATCGCAGCACTCTGGGAGGCCGAGGCAGGCGGATCGCTCAAGGTCAGGAGTTCGAAACCAGCCTGAGCAAGAGTGAGACCTCGTCTCTACTATAAAATATAGCAAGAAATTAATTGGCCAACTTAAAAAATATATTAAAAAAAAATTAGCCAGGCATGGTGGCACATGCGTATAGTCCCAGCTACACGGGAGGCTGAGGCAGGAGTTTGAGGTTACTGTGAGCTAGGCTGACGCCACGGCACTCACTCTAGCCCAGGCAACAGAGTGAGACCCTGTCTCAAAAAAAAAAAAAATACATTTAGAAGGAATAAGATCTGTTCGGTAGCACAATAGGGAAACTACAGCTTACAATAATTTATTACATATTACAAAATAACTGAAAGAGAATTAGAATGTGACTGACACAAAGAAATGATAAATACTTGGGGTGATTACCCTAATTTGATCATTACATTGTATGTCTGTATTAAAATATCATATGAACCCCATAAATACGTGTAACAATTATGTATCCATAATAATTAAAAATAAAACATTTAAAAATTAAAAAAACTGCACTGAAATTAGAACATTGTATTTGTTCAATTATGGTCAATTGTTACAGACCAGATTTTGGGTTGCAAAAATTCTTAAATTTTTATTTATTTATTTATTTACGAGATGGAGTCTCTCTCTATCATCTAGGCTGGAGGGCAGTGGTACAATCGTAGCTGACTGTAGCCTCAAACTCTTAGGCTCACGAGATACTCTTGCCTCAGCCTCCCACATAGCTGGGAGTACAGGTACATGCCACCTCAACTGGCTTGTTCTTAATTCTTAAATTAATGAAAGAGTAAAGGGCAAAAATCAAGTTGCTATGACTTTCTAAAACCTTTCTGAAATATAAAGGTTCCATATGATGCAGAATTCTCTCTGATGAGATTAAAGAGTGGCTGGCCTTCATAACAACAATTCTACTGTACTTTTCTTTCCACAGCAAAAGTAGATTCCTCCTTCACAATATAAGCAACTAAGGTCTAACAAAACTGGAACAATTCATCTCTCTGTTCTCAAAGACACAGATAGCCAACTGACCGTGGTTGAGCATTTAATTATTTACTTTTCAAGATTGTATTTGAGAATTTTCTAACTCCTATAGCCTTTGAAGACCATATAGAAGCTGCTTTTCCAAAAACCTAAAATCTAAAAATAACCTAGCATTTGGAAATTAGTAATTACACACAGGCTAGAATTTGGAAATGTGTAGTCAGGGTCCTAAAATTAATCTTAGCACAAAAGTCTAAGCAGAAATAGTTTATCAATGTAGCAAACACTTTTATCAGTTTCATTTTTAGAAGATTCCCATCTCCATATTCTTCCCAGACTCTTACATAAACATCCTCAGAAGAGAAAGTTATTATTTAATTTGTGGCTCAGTCTGCCATCTTTGACTACTGACAGGCTTTATTAGTAACAACAATAATAACCAGTAAAAATGTTAACCAAGTTTAACAAATATAACATGCAAAACTATTCTTACAGTTAGAGGAAGAAATGAGTGCTTAGTATAAACCAGGTAGTATTTGAGCATTTTAAATGTATTAACTCATTTAACGCTCACAATCCTATAAGGCAAGCGCCATAATTACTGTCGTTTTACAAACGAGGAAACTGAAGTTAAAGAACTTGCTTAAGATCATACAACGAGGAAGGAATGGAACCGGGATTTACTTGCACTAAGTGAAAATAGTGGATGTTTGCAATTAACAAAAACAATGATTAAATAAGTTCCCTATCAGTCACCTGTAGTTGTTCTAAACCATTTTAGGGTTCAGAACTTGAATTTCTCCCTAGAAAACCATGCATACAATTTCAGCACATGCACAGACTCCCCTAAAGATCACTCAAGAGATCTAGATAGGCCAGGTTAGCTATTCCTGCTCTGGGACACTATCAAAACAAGCCTCACTCATGACCGCTCCACTCCAAACTCTATGCTCTTTATTTCCCCAAAGCTGCTGAGCAGCTGAAGACATAGGAAACACCAAGATCTGAGGGAAGAAGAAGGCCACGAACTGAGAATGGACTCCTCTCCCTTGCTGACTGAATCTGGAAACTAGCATCAGAGAACTCCAGGGAAGAATGTGAAAGGAACAGAATGTGAAAGGAGACAGCTGGCCTTGCAAAGATCTAGGGACCTTGAGGAGAAAATCAATGAAGTCTCCAGAAGGGTCCACAGTCTCTTTGCCAAGGAATTGAAGTAGTCAGTAAAAGTTAGCTGAATTCTGTCCTGGATATGATGAAAATGCTAGGAGACATGCTCTTCTAGGCCTCCGGAGTAGATACAGTTGTATCTTCAACCACTTGAAGGACTACTGCCACTTAGAATATTATAACAGGCAGAACTCAGTACTGATAACCCAAAATCAATCACAGGACAACCATGGTAGGGAGTTTACCAGCCAGCCAAAGAACAAGCATTCAGAACAATGATTACATTATAGGCCAAGTGAAACAGAGCCGCTGAAGGGCAGGAGAGAAAAACTAATGTTATCCAAAAAAGGGGAGGGGGCACTTAAAAAACTGAAGAGTAGCAATGAACATGCATGCATGCAAGCAAAAACATACACACCCCCACAGTTGTCCCTTGGTATCCCCGGGAGATTGGTTCCAGGACCCCCGAGGATGCTCAAGTTCCTGATATAAAATGACATAGTATTTGCATATAACCTATGCATATCCTCCACATACTTTAAATCATCTCTAGATTACTTATAGTTCTTTATACAACGTACATGCTATGTAAATAGCTGTTTTTTAAATTTGTATTATTTTTTAGTATTGAAATTTTTTTTAAGAGATGGGGTCCCACTATGTTGCCCTGGCTGGACTTGAACTCCTGGGTTCAAGTGATCTTCCTGGCTCAATCTCCTGAGTAGTTGGGACTACAGGCACATGCCACCATGCTCAGGTGAATTATCATTTTTTATTGTTTTCTAAATATTTTCAATCTGCGGTTGGTTGAATCTGCAGATGTAGAACCAACAGATACAGAGGGCAGCTGAACATACAGTTAGACTTTCTGAGATAAAATAACGTGATTTCTCAATTACACAATTCAGTTAATTACTTACAAGAGAGGATGATCACTGTTGCAACCCAAATTAGTCAGCTGGAAGATCAACATAAATAATATCAAGAACTAGGACATAAATACAAAATGAGAGCTATCATGAGAGAAATGTATCCAGTATACCTAACCTGCAAAAAACAAGAGTTCTAGAAGGAGAAAATTAATTGATATGAGAAGGAAATAGTTAAATAACAGAAGAAACTTCCTCTGAAACAAAGAAATACTTAACTCTGCACATTGAGAGAGGACATGGAGCAAAAGGCAGGGCTGATGGATACAAACACATACCTAGGGATATGCTGGTTGGAAAAAAAAATCCCCAAATTCCAATGATTAAAAGAAAATTGGGCCAGCTTTCAGACAGCAAGCATACATTACCTACAATGGAGAAGAGATCAGAATGACATCAGACTTAACACTAGAAAGCTAGAACACAGCAGAAATTCATAATCTCCTGAAAGACAAAAACTGAAACCCAAGAATCCTATACTCAATCAAAATATCTTTCCCCTTTCAGGGCTAAAGAAACATATTTGAGAATGTGGCATTTCAGATCATATATTCCATATATTCCAGCTGAGGAAATTTCATGAAATAATGCTCTGAACAAATGAACTAGAGCAGAAATCTCAAAGAAGAGGAAAGATGAAGAAAATATAGCAAATAATGAGATATGTGTCTGGGGTATACATAAGAGCTAAAAAAAAAAAAGGCTATGGAAACAGAAGAGATAAACTACAAGAGAAAGTAAAAAACAGCTTAGAAGTACTAAAATATCTTAGCAAATCTTTAGTGTTGAAAAATCGAGGAACTAGTTATATCTTTACAAATAGAGAAAATGTTTGAATAGAAGGATAAATAAATACAATTTTAAAGGATGACAGAATTTCCAATTTATCAATGGGAACAACAGGAATAATTAGCAATTTAATTCAAGTAATAAATAGAAGAAAAGGAAAGAAAAAGCCAAAAAAGGAAAAACAAAATCAGAAAAAAATCTTTTAAAACATATGATGAAATAAAAAAATCAAATATTTAAAAGGGAAGGACTCAATTTTCACACTAAAAGAAAGACTGTCAGAATGGGTTTTTAAAAAATTGTTTCTAAACTAAAAAAAAATTAAAATAAGTGACAAAGGCGTCTTTAAAATAAAGGAACAGACAAAAACAAAAAGAAGGTGACACAACATGACATGAGTCAATTGTGGGATTTAAGATTAAAACAGTTAAACAGTTCAATATAAAGATATTATATAAAGATAATATAATTCATGTAGAATAGTCACAAACCTTTACATACCAAATCATATTATAGATAAATATGCAAAAATATATATTAATATTAGAAATGCAAGGAAACTTAAAGATGTATACTGAAGTAATAACATGAAATTATATAATGTCTGGTATTTATGTTAAAATACTCCAGACATGAGAAGTAAAAATGAAGAAAAGGTGGCATACATGGGAAAGTAAATATGAAGCTAGGTTACAGATTCACGGGACTTTGCCATACTACTCTTCCTATTCTTAAGTACTTTTGTATGTATGAAAATTGCCATGAGGAAAAGAAAGTGAGACAGACACATGGTGGAGGGAGGAAAAGAAAAAAGGAGGGAGGGAAAGAAAAGAAAAGGAAAAACGGAAAGGAAAGGAAAAAGAAGAAAGATGGAAAGAACCAAAAAAAAAAAAAAAAAAAGGAAAGAAGGAAAGAAATGCAAAGATGTCTTCGATGCAAATATTTTTAGGGCAATGAAAATACTCTGTTATAATACTGTCATGGTGGATACATTTGCCAAAACTCATAGAATGTATAACACAAAGAATGAACTCTACTGTAAACCACAGACTTTAGTGAAAAACTATCAATATTGGCTTATCAATTATAACAAATAAATCACACTAATACAATTTAAATAGGAAAACGAGGCATGGGGATGGGGGACATGTAAGAACATATATAGAACTCTCTGTACTAAGCACTTATTTTTCTGTAAACCCAATAATACCATAAAAACAAAGTTAATTTTAAAAATTAAATTATAATGAAAAACTTCATTTCCCTTTCTTAATCAAAAAGATTCAATTTTTAAAAAGGAAAAAATAAAAGATATAGGGGAATAAAACAATTTTAATAATCTTAACTTTTTTTTAAATAGCTGGCATTCCCTCATAAAATATTGAAGATCTACCACAGAAAGATGTTTAAAGTACTGCAATTGTGAAAGATACCAGTATCAAATGATTCACATCTGAGTTCTAATTTTAAAGAGCTGATAATGCTCATTATTAACTAGACCCTGGGGAAAAAAAATGATACTCCCATAATTAGTTTCAAAAAATACATACAACTATTACTTAAATCTGGTAGAGACCGTATTTTTAAAATGAAATAAAAATTCAGTGTAAAATATTAGCACACAAAATCCAGAAAAATAGCAAAAAGAAAATCACTATGTCTAAATATTTATTCTATGAACACAAAGAAAATGTACCAAAACGGTCTATAATGTTAATAAATTAAAAGATAATAGAAAAGCCATTTTTCCTTATCAGCAGTAGTTGGTAGACTACTAGCAGTTTTGGCCACGCGTAGTGACAAAGAGAAGATCTTTTCAAGAAAGAGAAATTTTAAACAAAGAATTGAGAATCAGAATACATCTTAATATCAACAGTAGAAACTAAAAGCAAGCAATGCAAAGTCTTCAGACTGCTCAAGAAAAATTATACCTAATCCGCAATTCTGTACTCAAAATTTCAGAAAAAAATCTGAAGAATATTTTCTCCCTTAGCAGTATGGGCTGGGTTCCTTGCCCAAGGCTGCAGTTCCCCACCATCCCACATACATCAATTCAAAGAGCCTTGGCTCTCCCAGCCCTCTCTCCTCTCCTTTCTTTCATAGGTTTTGGTAGTTACTCAAGGGTTAATACTGGGTCAAGGATAACATGTTAGCTCAGCTCTATTTTGAAACCCCATAACTTTATAACCAGGTGAAATGGACTTCAAATACAAGGATAATCTTATCAACTATCAAAGAATTCAAAGAATACAGTACCCATGGGTATCTTTAAAAAATAAATTCTTGATTAAAAAAAAAGAACCTACCCACAAAATGAATCAAAATAAAGAACTCACTAATCATGAAGCTATGGTAAGATACTGATAGTGACCATGAAAACAAGATTAAATACAAAAGTAAAATGAAATCCCCAGGAGAGCCATGCCTACAGAAAAGAAAGTAAATGTTACAATCATGTAAAACTAATAAAATTGCAAAAATGAAGAACACGATTAAATATAAATATGCCAATTTCCATTATTTTGTAAAAAGGAAATAATACAGTCTTTCAAATTGGAATTTGAAGAAAAATTATGGCAAAAATACATTTTTTGCAATCATTTTCTTCTAAAGGACATATTTTAAGAATATATCTACAGAAAATTACAACTATTTATCTAGTAGTTCAGCAATTCCATCATTCTAGTTTCTTTTTCTTCTGTTAAATATAAATAAACTAATCCAAAAAGCCAATTCTTCATATGAAAACAGTAAGGAGAAAGGAATACTTCTACTAGGTACCACATTATAATATATACATTAATACCTAAAACAGTGGGTTACTAGCACATAAGCAGAAAAATTTAAAAAAAATAGTCCAGTAACAAATCTGCATACATATAAAAATTAAGTATATAACAAAGGTGACATTTCTAATTATTGCACAAAAGACTGATTATTCAATAATTGTTGGAACAGTCATTTAAAAGTAAAATGAATTCCAAATGAAGTAAAGATTCTACTATGAAAGATAAAACATGTACTAGAAGAAAAATGTTTGATCCATCATGGAGCAGGGAAAGCCTAACTATGTCACACCACTAGAAATCATAAAGTAGAAGATTTAAAAAATCAAACTATATACGAATAAAAACTTTCCACATAAGAGGGGAAAAACAAAATACAAAGTCAAAATGACAGGTAACAGACAAGGGAAAATACCTACAAATCATATGTTTTGTTTTTATATCTGTGTTTATTTGTTGATCTTTCCAGGAAAAAAAAATGGTTTTTGGATCAAAGAGCAGAGCAACTGTTACTCACAGAGCATCTCAGCCTCACTCCTATTCCCCAATTCCCCATGGGGCAATGCAGTTACACATGCAGAGGGGTATGTACCACAGGAGAAGAATACTCAAAGTATTCAACTCAACTTAAATGAGATTTGCTGGTGTATCTGACCCGCCTCAACTTTGGAGAGAGAGAAGGAAGGAGAGAAAGAGAGAGCCAGTGGAGGGGAACAGAGGGAGGCAGAGAGAGGGAGAGGACCAGGGAGCTAGAAAGTACAATGCAAACTTCCCTCTGTAATGTAAACAAATCCTCTCTGGGGATAGTAGGGGAATGTCTCTATTTTACCAGCCTGGAGTGTCAAAGATAAGACTTTCTCTCCAGAGCGCTCTATCTTTGGGGTTGCTACCCCTTAATCCAGGTGCCAGGATCTTTGCTCAGAAAGCCTGTGCCCCATAGAAATGTGAAAATATTCACAAAGCCATTGCTTCCTGACAGCATCACAAAGGGCTAATTTCCTAAAGTGATCCAATCTCCAAGTATTACTCAATTCTGAGTATTACCATTCAATCAAATAAGAAACTAAAATTATTCAAGCAAATTACATATACAGCAGTCCCCACTTATCTGCCGGGGATATGTATTGCCGTCAACTGGGACGCGTTTCTGTTATAATGTCTTCCAATGCCATTTTGTCCTAAAGGCATTTAATGTCTTTTCCATCTTAAGTAAGCACGGTGGCCATATTTTTGCAGTCTGAGATGCAACAGCAAAACTAACGTGAATTTATTTTTCCTTCTTCACAATTTCCCAGATAGAAGATTTGTTTTTACCACAGATCTTGGCAGCCTCTAACCACATGACTTTTTTGCTACAAGTGCTGCGATATCGCAACAGTCGATCTGATAACCTCTGATAACCAAGAAGGCTACTAAGTGACCCATGGGGCAAAGCATCTACAACAGGGACCTGCTGAGCAAATGGAGGACTCAGATCCCAGGCTACATAAAGTGGAGTGGTGTGAGATTTCATCACGTGCAGTTTACGTGCAATTTAAAACATATGAATTATTTGTTTCAGCAATTTTCCATTTAATATTTTTGGACTGAGGTTTACCATAGGCAACTGAAACCACAGAAAGCAAAACCAGGGATAAGGGCGGACTACTGTAATAGACTTCATTAAAATAGGATTTTAATAAAATCATATTTTTGATAGAGTATTTCTAGCTAGCCAGCGTTCAAGTGTGGAGAGAAGGTAAGGTGGTGAGAGAAACCATGGGAGAGAGAAGATAGATGTGTGTGGGTGGGTGGGTAAATGAGTGTCTACCACAAAAGAGAACAGAGACGATTCCAAGAAACTGGAGTGATGTGATAGGAGGCACTCAGAGGTCAAATTGAAAGGCACCTCAGGGAAAAGAAAGGAGTCCCCCCTAACTCACAGGGTAGAGACTGGCACTGGCAAGAAACAGGCTCTGAGGGGAGATTAGGGACACAAAAACCTTGTATTGTGATGCAAAAGCATTTGAATTGTATCTGTAAGCAAGAAAAAAATCAGTGACTTAAAAAAAAAGCAATAATATATGGGAATAGCATAGATAATTCTGATACATATCTGACCAGATTGAGAACAAAACCAGCCAACTGAACCAAGTATTTGTGCACCAAACTTGGTGACTTTCTTAGTGTTACATCTCTTTATGGGGAAACTGTACTGTTATTTCAAATTTCACACTGAAGGAAATATAGCAAGTGAAGATGCTACTCATATTTCTGTTACCAAAAAAAACCACACAAGTTCTGATGCTGGAAAAAGTGACAGTTCAATCAGGAAATTTTGGGGAGGAGGGAGAACAAAGAAAATTTAGCCCTCCAGGATCAAACTGAAACACTAATTAGAGATAACATATATCTTATGAGATAAAGAATTTGGTGAATATGCCTTAAGTATTATAATTTAAGGTTAGCAAAGAAATTTGTGCAGGAACTTGGATGGAACTGGAGAACATTAACCCAAGTGAAATATCTCAGGAATGGAAAAACAAACACCACATGTTCTCACTAATAAGTGGGAGCTAAACAATGGGTACACGTGGTCATAAAGTAAAGTAAAGGACATTGGAAACTAAGAAGAAGGGAGGGATAAAAACTTACCTATTGGGTACAATGTACACTATTCTGGTGATGGGTACACTAAAAGCCCTGACTGCAGCATTATACAATTCATCCATGTAATGAGAACACTTGCACCCTCTTACAATTACAATATGTTTGAAATAAAAATTATTTTTAAAAAAGAAATTTGAAAGAGGAAATCTACTATTAAAAGAATATTCAGATTGTTTAAGCATCACCAGAAAGAAATCTTTGAAATATGTAAGAATGGCTTTCTGAATTCTTATGAAGTCCAGGATTCTTTGTTCATGCTCTCATTCAGTTATATCCACTATCACACAGATACATTCTAAAAAATCAAAATTAATTTCTTCTGGTAACTGACAAGATCACAGTCACTGGAAGTAAAATAAACACTAAATTGGAGGCAAATGTATCAAAGTGTGACAGTAAATAGCAAGGAATTAGGTACTGTCAGATCTAGTATGATGAAATCTTTGTCAATTTGATTTTGTTCTCCTGAAACTCATTTATAACCTTTTTTGAGGGCATAGAATAATTTCTTAGCAAGCTATTCAACATACAAAACATAGGTACTCAGATGATTTTGACCAACAGAATTATTTGATACAAATATCAACTAATAGGTCTTATACCAAAAACGACCATGGGACAAACTTCAATGAACTTGTGGGCTGAGATAAGCCAGAAACAAATGGAAAAAATAATACAAGAACACAGTAAAAGAACACACTAAAAAAGATCCTGTTAATTCTATATAAACACTGATACCTCAATTAAACAATCTTGTATCTATTGGGTCCATCATTAAATATAAATGTTTTGCAGTCATTTCAAATTGTCTTCAGAATAATAAGATATTATTGTCATCATGACATAATAAAGTCTCCACTTTAATAAAAAACATTTCCCAGCTAATTGTCTAATTAGATATACTAAGTTATAAAGACATATTTTTAATCAAAATCAACTTAATCTCCAAAGGCAAAGTTCTGTCACTTCTAAAGATATTCACAAGGTAGCATATAGACTAAAAAGGTGATTTCAAAGAAAGTATCATAAGCTTCCAGCAACTACTGAGTTAATATCTATATAAACACTACAAATATTTATGATATTGTTCTCAAAATGCATCTAGACACATCATTTTCACCATACTAAATGAAAATTAACCCCATTATTTATTTGATAGTTATACTTTACCATTACAATACATGAATGTTTTTAACTCTTTATATATAATGTAGATTAAAATGTTAGAAATTTATTCATGTGAATATGGTGGACTGGTACTTGACCTTCCCTTCAAACTCCTTCTAGGGTGTTCTCTTAAACTGCCGAATACAGATGGTTAAAAACCCTATCCCAGACTCCCTTGCAGCGTTGTTCTCCCTGTGACTGGATGAGGTTTCGGACGTGTCAATCCAATGCACGAGATTTGGAAGGGAAACGTAAGGTGGCAGGGAGGCACAAACCATCACTGCACTACCCCCTTACAGCTTTTTGGGGGAGTGTTGAGAGTCAGAGCACAACTCTATTTAATCTATTGGCATAATATACTAGGACGGCCATCAGATGGGGTCTTATGCTCCCAGTTACTGGGACTAGGTAACAGCTGGGAAGGTCAGAGTTGGGGGAGGTCTTATCAAAAATATCAAAGGGTAAGAACATAGGAAGGAATTATCAGCCAAAATCCAGAACATGAAAACACAGAGATGTAAACCCAATACTCAACGCCATTTTGTCCTAAAGGCATTTTCCATTCCAGGAAAAAAACAACTATGAATCTAAACTATATTTTTGGTGGCATCAAGAAATTAAAAGTATAACCACAGAGAATAGGCCACCAAAAGAAAGAACACTGATAAACCATCCCCACTTTAATTGGAGGCCATAAAGGACTGTTGGCAACCTCAAGGCAAGAGTAAACTGGAATAAAACCAACCATTCTCTAGAACTGCAGCCAGGTCATGCACCCCTTTGTAAATCCACCGAACCTCACACTTTCAGCTTAGATTGCTGTACTCACAAAATACTACTGTCATGGCACATGGCAGAAAAAAATTAAAAATCTCTACAAGAAAGAATCCATCATCCTAAGTTTCAATTTACTAGTAAAATAAAATTTAAAATAACTGTATATGACAGTATACAGTCAATGGTCACAAGGTACACAAGGAACTAACTATACATCACAACCAAGAAACAGCATAAAAAACAGGTAATACAAATAGTCACAAGACTTCAGATATCAAAAGTATCAGACACACACTAGAAAACAACTAAGCTAATTATGTTCAAAGAAATAAAAGCCAAAATTAAAAATAGAATAGGAGAAGAGAAAGGATAAAAGCAATGAATGTTTGTTTTTTTTTTAAGATAGGATCTCGCTCTGTCACCCAGGCTAAGGTACAGTGGTGTCATCATAGCTCACTGCAACTTCAAACTCCTGGGCTCAAGTGATCCTCCTGCCTCAGCCTTCCAAGTATCTGGAACTGCAGATATGCCTAGCTAATTTTTTTTTAATAGACAAGGTCTCACTATGTTGCTCAGGCTGGTCTTGAACTCCTGGCCTTAAGCAATACTCCCACCTCAACCTCCCAAAGTGCTAGGATTACAGGCATGAGCCACCTTGCCTGGTGTGAATCAGTTTTAAAGGAATCAAATGGAAATTCCAGAACTGAAACATAAACAAATAAAATTAGGAATTTGATGGGTGATTAATTAATTAAATCAGCTCAAGAGAAAGTATGAAAGACAGGTCAGAAGAAATTATACAAAAAAGATGAAAAATGTCAAAGAGAGGGTAAGAAACACGGGAGATATATTAAAGAGGTCTAAAATTCAAATTATATATACTTATATATATAAAAGTATATTTTTCTTAAACTTGAAATCCAGAAGGACAGTGAAAAGATTGTGTCAGACATGTTAGTGGTAGAGAATTTTCAAAAAATATTGAAGACATTAATCCACAGACAAAAAAATTCAATGAATTCCAAGTATATATGTATACAAATCAGAGAAAAACTGAAGAAAATCTATGAAAAACAGAAATTTATAAATTCTACCAAAAGAAAAAATAATTATATCCAAATAAGCAGAAGGTAGAATTACAGTGGAAGCTTTACCAGAAATAGCCAGAGATAGGGAAATGGTATTTTCAATGAGTTGAAAACAATACTGGCCAATCAAAGACTCTATAAGAATAAAACTGCCTCTCATGAATGAAGGCAAAATAAAGTCACTGACTTGTCAACAAAAGGAGTCTATAACAAGTGAACCTCTAAAATAAACTTTTAGAAAAAAATTAAGAATAAAGAAAACATTACTATGTGGGTAGAATGAAATGAATTGTGACTATTTAAAGCAATACGAGAAATGGCCTGTGAAGGATAATTGCACATAAGTCAGGAGATGGGAAATAGAATTAAAATGTTCTAAGTTCCCTGTACAGTCTAGTGGATCAGATGAAAAGATTGAAAAGATACTAATTGATACTAGATTTGATCGGTTAAGGATGTATGTTGTAATCTATAAATTCTACCAAAAGATCAGAAGTGTATATAACTCCCAAACTAGTACAGGAAAAAAATTAAATAATAAATATTGCAAAAGAAAGGCAGAGAAGGGAAAAAAAAAAAAGAGGTGGGACAAAAAGCATTTAAAAATTATAAATTTAAACTCAAATATATCAGAGTTTACATTAACTTTCTACTGAGCAAATGGTCAGGATACAAGACAAAGATTATCAAAGCCATGGAACACGCCTGTAGTCCCAGCTACTTGGAAGGCTGAGGCAGAAGGATCACTGGGATCACAGGAGTTGGTGAGCTGCACTCCAGCCTGGATGACAGAGCAAGACCCTGTCTCAGAAAAAAAAATGGGGGGTGAAGATTATCAACCTTGGCTAAAAATTTATACACTGCTTATAGAGAGACATGTAAAATGTCTGAATATAGATCAGTCAAGAGTAAAAGGATGAAGAAGATATACCATGCAAAAGATAACCATCAGGAAAAGGCAGAGAACCATCTGAAGCCCAGACCATTAGATTCCCTACCACTCGGGGAGAGGCAGGACTACTGAGGAAAACCCATCCCAAAGTTCCAGGGACACAAGGACTGACTAAGACCAAGGCATAAAGACAAGAGACAACATCCCTCCTGCCCCCATCAGCAGGCTAACAAGGGTCCACCAGGAGTCTACCTCTGGGAAAGAGGCAAGACCATGAAGACACATCTGTGAAGCACAGGACCAGTGGAAAATCCTAAAGCTAAGGACAAAATAGCCAAGGAGAAAAACCCTCGGGCAACCCAGCGGTACACAAAGGATAACCACAGCATCAGAAAGCTTAAGCTCTACTCCTAGAGTGACTCAAACACCCACTCCCACCTCCTCACCCCCAAAGGCCTAATGGAAGAAGGGTTGACCCCATTCTGAGTCATGAGTATGCCTTTCCCCTGTCTCTCCTGTGGTACTATCAGCCCACAATCCCCTGCTCACCTATCCCAGTCTTAAGAAAACCACTAATTTCTGTCTCTATAGCCCATATTTGTTTTTTGAATGGTGTACCAGGTTGAATAATGTTCCCCCCAAATTCATGTCCACCCAGGACCTGTGAATATGACCTTATTTGGAAATCAGATTGTGGCAGACATTATCCAGTTATCGTGAGGTCATACTGAAATATGATGGAGCCAAAATCCAATATGTCTGGTGTCATTATAGAAAGAAGAAACTTTGGACACAGAGATACATGGGAAAAGGCCATGTGACAACTGAGGCAGAGAATGAAGTTATGCTCCCATGAGCCAAGGAACACCAAGGACTAATGGTAACCACCAGAAGCTAGGCAGATTCTCCCTGGAAGGAACCAAGTCTGCTGACACCTTAAGGTTAGACTTTGGCCTCCTGAAATGTGAAAGAAAAAATTTCTGCTGTGTAAAGCCACCCAGTTTATGATCATTTGCTATGGTAGCCCTAGCAAGCTAATACAAATTCCATAAAACTGGAAACAAAGTATCTATAGAAATTGGATAGATAAATAAACAGTGGCATTTTCTTCAAAGGAGTGTCATACAGGAGTTACATGAAACAGCATGAATCTCACAAATGCAACACTGAGCAAAGAAGCCAGAGGCACAAAAGAATATATATTGTATGATCCCATTAATTATAAAGTTTAAACAGGCAAAAGTAATTATGCTGTTTAGGTATGCATAATTCCGAGGAAGAACTACACGGAAACGCAGGTATTGGCAATTCAGTCAGAACAGGAGACAGCTCTAGGGAAGACAGAGGAGAGTAATTGAGAATAAGAAAATGGGGTTTGGGGTAAAAAGGTTGGCTTTTTTATACTTCTAGACCCAGATAATGTTCACATAGATTTATAGTAATATGTTCAGTAATGAACTTGTGCTCTAGGTATGTTTAAGGAAGAGGGAAATAAAGTTAGAGCACCAGTAACTTCTTAAGATTGATTGGCACCAAGGAAGGATTGTCCCTAAAGTCAACAGTTCCAAGGGCAGCCACTTAGTTTCTCAGCCTCTTAACTGTGGCAGAGGCAGCAGTTCCTCTGGTAGGAGTCACTCCTGGAAGTTCACCCTGGGTACCCTTCCTTCCTCTAACCTCCCAAAGATTTTGTAATCACTTAATCCTTTTCTATTTATAATATCCAGAGTAGTTTCTCTTAAAAGCACAAATATAGTTCATCCAGAAAGGTTCAAGAAAAAAAACAAAGTGGAATTTCCAACATTCCAAGTAGAACAGTGACAAAGCGGAGGTCTAGACATTGAACTTTAAGTTAGTGGAATACACTCCTAATAGATGTCTTACCATGAGCATGAGAACTAAGTATTTATTTAACAGTTTACAGAGTTGATTTTTAACTTTTACAAAACAAAAAGGGGTGGGTAGGGAAGGGTAAAGTACAGAGGCATGGAGAGGAATGAAAAACAGTATTTGTTACCTGGAGTCTTGTATTCATTTCCAAGAAGTAAAAATTCTTCTTTGAATCCACAAGGAACTCTACGGTTCCAGCAGAAGAGTACTTTACTGCTTTGGCAAGAGCTACAGCTTGTTCTCCCATTGCTCTTCGAGTTTCAGCATCCAAAAAAATGCTATAAGCACAGGAAGAGTATTAGTCTACATTTTGCATAAAAATCAAGTTATCATTTGTGTACATTACATAAAAGTGTTCTTAAAGTTTACTCAGATACACATCATCTATATCAAATTAAGAGTTCATATTATATGCTTTATATATGTTTTATAACATATGCTGATTGTATTAAGTATAACATGCTTAAATAAATCAACTTTGGATTTTTATAAAACTAACATTTGAACTTTTCACATTATACTGCAACTTCAATCTACTTATAGAACATACAACAATTTTTCAACTTGTAAAATTTAACGTGTATATTCAAAATTGCTTTAAGCTAAAAATTAGAAACTAACATATACCTTCAAGCCTCATTGTCCATGGATTCCATATGTGCAAATTTGCCTACTTGCTAAAATTTATTTGTAACCCAAAAACCAATACTTAAGGCACTCTCATGGTCATTCATGAACAAGCACAGAGAGGCAAAAAATTTGAGACTCCCAACATGCTGAGGTTGAACAAGGTGATGCTCTGCCTTCTCGTTCCAATGCTCATACTATAAACAAGTGTTCTTTTAAAGGTCTAGTTAGTACCACATTTTTTACATTTTTGTGCTTTTTGTGTGTGTGATTTCACTGTTTACAACAGCCCCTTGAGCTTTGTGCGTAAGTGCTGTCTGATGTTCCTAGCTCAAGAAGGCTGTGAAATGCCTTATGGGGAAAACGTGTGTGAGATAAGCTTACTCAGACATGTGTTACAGCCTTGTTGGCCAGAATTGTGAGTTCACTATTTATGAATCAACAATATTAAATAAGGTGCCTTTCAACAGAAACACACATAAAACAAGGTTATGTATTAATCCATTGGCAAAACTTTTATGAGCAGAGGTTCAGAGAAACCTAACTCTGTATTTCCCCTAGGAGCAATTGTCCAGTATTCACTAATTTAGTGTTGATGGCACCTTTATAGAATATAACTGCCACAAATAACAAGGATTGACTGTACATCTAACAAATCCTAAAACCTTTGTTTCAAAATACCAAAATCATCTTCCAGCAGGCATTTTAAACTAAAACAATTTCAATAAACTCCAAAAAAAAAAATCATCAAATCAATTCTGCATTTTCACAGATTCTTGCTTCTCTGAAAAAAGGCTCTGAGAAACAAAACTTAACTATTTTTCTGCTTGTGGGTTAAAACTATTCTCAAATGAGTAAAATTTAGGTGAAATATTATAAAATTTTTATTATTTAACTTGCATGCACCTATCTCCAATAAGTAACAATTATTAATGTTATATATAGCCATTCTGCATTTATCTATGCTATGCACCCACTTCTTTATCAGGCCCACCTGTTATTTTATTTTAAAGTAAATCTCAAATTAAATATCATTTCACCTGTAGAAACTTTCATATCTGTTTCTACGAGATACATACTCTTTTGTAACACAACCACGCTTAAAAAGTTAACAAGAACTCTTTAAGAACATTCAATATCCAGTCTGTATTCAAACTTCCCTGAATATTTCATAAGTATCTTTATAAGGTCCAAACACTGCATTTGATTGGTTTTTGCATCTTAAAACTCTTAATCTGCAATGTCCTCTTACTATTTTTTGGGGGGGAGGGTAAGACCAGTCATTTTTCTGTCTCATTCCTCACATTCTTGGTTTAGCTGCATGCAACCCCATAGTGTCTTTTAACATTTGTATTATATTTCTACTTCACATAAACCACTGGTTAGAGCTAGAGCCCTGAACAGATTCACGTTGGATTGGGGTGGGGGACAAGAACACCTCACAGATGGGAAGTGTATTTCCTACTGTTTCCCTTTGGGTGATGTCAGGATGAGATTAGATGTTATGAATCTTATTTACCTATTACAAACATAGTCATGCATTAACCTAATATGTAGGCATAGATGACATTTCAGCAATAACTGGCTGACAAAACTAATGCAACCAAAAGAAGGAAACCCAACTTAAGACTACTATTACAACATTTAGAGAATCTCAGTGTAGTTGGGTAAACTCTATTTTTGCCCAGTTTGGTATTGTCCTTTCCCTTGTCCTAACTCTGCTAATGATACTCAAAGATATGAGCAACCCTAACACTGCCCTCAAAGCACTGTGGTAGAGTCTTACTCTAGGAACTGAAAACTACATATTCCATTGATTCCTACTGCTTTGAATGTTCTTTTCTTCTAAATTAAATGATATTCATATGAAAAACTTACATTTCTAAACAAAGAGAAGAAACAGATAAAAATCATTTTGCAAAGTTCCCAGTGTGTGAAGGATTTCTATACCAGATAAAACTTAAGTAGGTTTTAAATAAAGAGAGAAAGTTAGTTGAACTGGAAGTGATAAGACAGGCAAGAAAACACAAAATTGCAAAAGAAATATCTACTACTATTCTAACAGAATCCTTTCTCTCCTTCTTCCACACTACAGTACTAAAATATTAGTTGAGCACATGGTTGCTTAAGGAAAAAAGACATTTCCAAGCCTCCCTAGCTAAATGCTCAACTTCAGATCAATGCCAGATAATCAACACTGGCAGCTTCCAGTGTCCTCCTAAAGATACAGGGAAAGGATTCCCTTTGGCCTTTTCTTCCTCCCTTCCTTCATATATCCTGATCCCACGCCATTAGATAAATGGTCACATGCTGTGTAGGCTACAGTTGTCAGTTCTTCACAGCACACTGGTTGGTTTATAAGTGCAAACGTCCCAAGAGACGGGAAGTGGAAGCTGGCAGTTTCATAAGGCCTGGGCTGGAAATTGGTACAGCATTTCTATGTATTACATTGGTCAAGCAGTCACGGAGCACAGAATCAAAGGGAGTGGGTCACAGACCCCTCCCCTCACTGCTCAATCAAAGAAATGTCAAAGGATTTGGGGACCATGTGTTAAAACTATTATACCATATTTTTAAAAATAATATAACAAAAACAAGATTTAATTTTTATCATTATTCTACCTTTAAAAATTTACTCTTACGTATTCATATTAAAAATAAAAAATAAAATTTAAAAAATTCAATCCTATTCACACCTATTCTTTTAAGAAACCATACCCACATTCTATCAAGTCAGGCTGGCTATACTGATTACAACTATAATTGGACATATTTCTGAGTGCCTGATAATTAAAAGTAACAATGTACACTCAACTGAGGATTTTTAAGAACAAAGAGAATATCAGAATATATACAATACCAACCTAGCATCAAAATAGAACTGCGGCTTCATGAAATTGCTACATCAAACACATACAAGGTGGCCTAAAGAGATACCCAAAGTTACTCTGATAAATCAAGGAATTTCCAATAACCACACCCTAGAAGCCCTTTCATGGTAGGATGAATTCAGGATCAACTTTATTTACTCAATTTTTTAAGAGACAGGGTTTGTTCCATTGCCAAGGTTGGAGTGCAGTGGCATGATCATAGCTTACTGCAACCTCCAACTCCAGGGCTCAAGTGATCCTCTTGCCTGTCTCCCCAGTAGCTAGGACTCCAGGTAAGCACCAGCACAGCTGGCTGATTTTTTAAATTTTTTGTAGAGACAGGGCTTGCTATGTTGCTCAGGCTGGTCTCAAACTCCTGGCCTCAAGCAAACCTCCCACCTTAACCTCCCAAAGTGCTGGGATTACAGGCGTGAGCCACTGTGCCCAGCCAAGACCAACTTTATGAAACCTTCACCAACATATAGGAAAATCAGCTCCTCCTTTTATGTGAGGAGTTGTCTACTCAACTTTTTCCTCTAATGAAAACCTATTTCTTTTTCAAGTATTCTCTCACTTTTACTTACTAAAGTACTGAAGAAAATCAAGTGACAAATTGTTACTTGTAAAAATATGCACTAATAGAGTTTATGTGAATATTAAAGCAATTTTAGCCAATAAGAAATACATAAAAATAGGCTATTTTATAAATGTTCACTGGAAGGGGCTCTTACCTTGGTGCCTCTTCCACCACCTTCTGATTTCTTCTCTGAATTGAGCACTCTCTCTCATTAAGCCACAAAGCATTCCCATGCTTGTCACCTAAAACCTGAAAGAGAAATACCATTTTAAAACACATACAGCCACAGCCACAGAGTATGTGCCCAGTTAATATTTTCCCCAATGCAACATCTCTTAATTTTTAATACTCAAAACTCATAGGACGTATGTACCTCTCAAAACATTCTTTTGTTTCATGTTAATAGAGGAAAACTTTACAATTACAACACTCAATAAACTTACAAACTCAATAAAACAATTTTAACAAAAAGATTTGAGGAAAAAGTTTTCAAATACAATGAGTAAAACACCACAATCAGTGGTACAAATTTTGTGCAGGGCACAGAGTATCAATAAAGGGAATACAGTTCTGGATGTCGGTCATGTTTAGGAGAGCCACCAGTGTTATCACAAACATCTGTTTGTTGTTAACATTATCAAATGTCTGTTGTTCAGAAAATGATATTTTATGCATTTACATCCAATATGTAGTCTGTTACTTACACATGGATGTCTTTACTGTGGTGTATTTTTGCTATAGGAAACTGGTAAAAGGTTTGGAGTTAATATATAACACATTATAATTTTTCCCATTTGTAATACAGGTTGAGCATCTCTAATCTGAAAATCCGAAATCTGAAATGCTCCAAAATCTGACACTTTTTGACATCACACTCAAAAGGAATGCTCATTGGAGCATTTCAGATTTTCAGATTAGGGATGCTCAATCAGTAAGCATAAATTCAAATATTACAAAATCCAAAGTAAATCAATATCCAAAACACATTTGGCCCCCAGCATTTCAGATAAGAAATACTCGACCTGCAATGGAAAATAGGCTGGGATGGCCAGATGAAATACAAGATACCCAGATAAATTTAAATTTCAGATGAACAATGAATAATTTTTAATAACTGTGTCCCAATTCCCACATGGGACACACTTTTACTTTGAAAAAAATATCATTGTTTATCTGAAATTCAAACTTAACATATATATTTATCAGCTAAATCTGGAAACCCAAAAACAGGCTCTTCATTGAAGTTTTTCCTAGAATATTTGATTTTCAGAAATGGAGTAATCTGTTTTCAGGATTGAGGAGATGTATATTTCTGAATGCATATATTTGGTTTAACAGAGGTTAAGACCTATTTAGAAGCCAAAAGACTAGGCTGTAATTCTAGATCCAAACAGCCACGCAACGTCTCCAGACAATTCATTCTGTTTCTTCACACATCATAAATAGCAGATAATATCATCTTAATATTTTATATGGCTGCTGGGACAAAAATCAAATCAAAAAAGATCATGGTTATAACTGGTATAGTAAGCTACAAAATGAATAGTTAATACATGGCTGCAAAGTTAATTTTTAGGGATAAAACCTTTTTAAACCTCAAGAATGATTTTAAGCAACAAAGTAAAACATTACAGTAATAAAATGTCAATAAGTTGGAATTTTATTACTAAGACTCAAAGGTAGCTGCATGAAGTACATCTAAAAATATTTTAAATCATTAAAATAACACTCAACCTCTTTTTTTTTTTTAGGAGACAGAGTCTTGCTCTGTCCCCCAGGCTGGAGTGCAGTGGCATCATTATAGCTCACCTTTGAACTCCTGGGCTCAAGCAATCCTCCTGCTTCAGTCTCCCAAGCAGCTGGGACTACAGATGTGCGCCATCACACCCAGCTAATTTTTTGTATTTTTTTGTAGACAAAAGGTCTTACTATGTTGCCCAGGCTGGTCCTCCCATATAGTCCTCCCAAAGTGCTAGGATTACAGGAGTGAGCCACCATGTTGGGCCTCAACCTCTTTTTTTATTCTAATTGACAAGGAAGTATAAGTAGACAATATTCAAGAAATGAAGCCAAAATAACCAACAATTGTCAGAAATATTTCCGATTATAAAATATTAGATTCACATATAGAAACAAGAGTTTGTTTTTCTCTGAATTCTGTATAGTCACTGAGTTCATTTTTGAAAGTTCTATGCATTTACCAGGCATTCACCAAAAATGATTTGACAACAATTTATTCCATTATATAAATGAGGAGGCTAAGTAACCAGAAAACACTGTAAATAAATAGTGCTTATAAGGCAAGTTAATTCTTAAATACTTCAACAGTTTTTTTAAAACTTTACACATTTGCATGTCCTGAATATGAAAAAAACCTCTAAGCTGTACAGCTTACTGAAAAAAAGCTTCACTATAATAGTCTATATCATGTAAAGCAAGCCATTTAGCATCCCTGGACCCTTCCCAGGAAATGCCAGCAGTACCCTGGTTGAGAAACACTTGTTTAAGCTGCACAGAGCACTGTCAGTCACATTGCCAGTGCAGTTTCAGTATGGAAAAGGACACAGTATGTGATAACTCACATAAAAAATAATAAGTGATATACACACATATACTTCATGGAATATGTACATTGGGATACTCTAGAAACAGGAACAGTGCTTGCACCCAGGGATAGAACCAGGGGACCTAGACACAGGTAAGAGGGATGCTTACTTTTTCTTGAATACATTTTATCATGTGCACAAATCACCTAAGTTAAAAACTAAAACTTAAAACAAATTTTAAAACCTTCCAACTATAAATCAAATATGAGAACATCTGTGTTGCCTATTTAAGCTGCTGGGAGACATTTTCACCTATGTTTAAAAATATCACCCAGGCTATATGCCATCACTAA
The DNA here is from genome assembly GCA_963574885.1 of Lepilemur ruficaudatus. Lineage (NCBI taxonomy): Eukaryota > Metazoa > Chordata > Mammalia > Primates > Lepilemuridae > Lepilemur > Lepilemur ruficaudatus. Next base: position 3,369 of record CAUYRT010063862.1, on the reverse strand, counting down.
CTAAGCTAAAAAGCTGGTGTAGATATGTAATTACTCAACACAAATTAACAAACATTTATTGCACATTAGTAATGTGAAAGACAATGGCTTGGTTGCTGGGGACAACAAATGGATAAGACCTATTTTCTGTCCTCTAGGACCTCATGGCCTATTTTAGGAAATTCAGATATCTAAAAATAAAATAGCATAAGTGGTCTTCCAGTAGCATGAGCAAGTGCCAGATGGAGAATACAGTAAAGTACAAAACTATTCTGCCCTTAGGACCTTACAAGGAACAGCCCAAATATCCCCCCTAAATTACAAATTTAAATATCCAACTGCCTACTCAGCAGCTACACTTTGATGTCTAACGGGCATCTCAATCTTGATTTGTCCAACTTTATAACCCGATTTCCTCCCCAAAACATACTGTTCTCATAGTCTTTCCCATCCATCTCAATAAAAAATGGTTCCATTCTTCTTATTTCACAGGCCAAAACTCTAAAGTCATCTTTGATGCCTTATTTTTTTCTTAAACATCACATCCTTTGAATCACATCTATTTGAATATCTGGTCTACCTTCACAAAATATCCAGAATTCAATCAATCTCACCACTTCCACTGCCAACTATGTGGCCCAAGCTATGGTGATCTCTCACCAAAATTACTCCCGCAAGAACCTCATAAGGGACCTCTCAGCTTCCACCACTGGCTTTCAATTGCTAAAAACCAGTGACTACTGTGGGCTTCTGTTTTTCAACTCCATTGAATGGGAGTTAATTATTGCAGTGTCATACCCTTTTCTCATCGTTGTATGTTGGATGAGTAAATGTCAGATTGGCTTCAAATTCAGAGGTCTTAGTGCCAGAAGAACTGTGTGTGAGGGACCATAAACACAAGTCTCATCGAGATCTGGACCAAGTAAAAGATGAGATCCTGATCTTGAAAGGAAGGTGCGTCTACCCTGTTTATGGGAAGACAAGATCACTGGGGGCCAAATAATGGGCTGTGGTAGCTAGTAACCAAAGACGACCTCAGTACAACACACATTCTGGTATCCCCACCCATGTATAATCCCATCTAAAGATTTTAGGCTGGTCAAGGAACTTGCAAAATGCAACAAAAGTCATTCTGTGCCAGTTCTGAGCCCAAACCATAAAAAGGAAGACAGTTATTTCAAGCAGCTCTGACCAATAACTTAATAGTTCTGGATATCCTTGTAGAAATAACATATGGAAAAGCCTTGTGGAGATGCCCCAAGACTTCACAGAGAGAAAGACAGTGTGTCCCAGCTGAGCTCAGTCTTTACATTCCAATGCACTTAACACTGGGTGTTCCAAACCAAGCAAGCCCCAGCATGACCACTGCCCTGGAGCATAGACACCCTGTGAAGCAAGAGAAGTGCCCAGCTACACCCAATCAACCCAGAGAATTATGAGAAATAGTTAAATGTTGTGTGGAGTTTTTTTTATTGTGGAAAAATATACAATAACATAAAATTTACCATTGTAACCATTTTTAAGTGGCATTAAGTACATTAATATTGCTGTACATCCTTAAATGTTTTAAGTTACCACATTTTGGGGTGGTTTATCACTCAGTAAAAGGTAACCAAAGCATGCAAACAACTGAATTTAGCAAAGATATTGGATTCAAGGTCCATATATATAAATAAACTGTATTTCTATACACATGCAACAAATAGGTAAATAAAATTTGGAAAATAACATTTGTAATAGTATCTAAAATTATCAAATATCTAGGAATAAATCTAATGAAAGACACACAAAACTTCTACACTCAAAACTACAAAACAGTGCTGAAAGCAATGAAAGAAGACCTAAATAAATGAAGAGATATTCCAGTTGATGGATTTAAAAATTCAATATTGTTAAGATGTCACTTCTCCCCAGAATAATCTCTAGATTCAATACAACCCAAATCCAAATCCCATCAGGTGGGGATGGGGAAGGCAGGGGAGACAGATTGATAGGTGAAGTCTAAAAATTTACATAGAATTTCAAAGAACCTAAAAAAAGCCAAAATTATCTGAAGAAAAATAATAAATTTAGAGTGCTTACAGCACCTGATTTCTAGACTTACTATAAAACCAAAATAATTAAGACAATTGCCAAATCTCAACTTATGGTCACACAGTAATAAATGATGCTAAAGAAATTAGGTGTCAGAATAGAAAAAATTTACTCTGACCCTACTTTACACCAAACAAAAAAAATTAATTCAAGAAGGGTAACAGACCTAAATATCACACCTAAAACAAACAAGCTCCTAACTGGGGTAGCAAAGTGGACTTCAATAAAATTCAGGACTTCCCTTCCTTGAAAGACATTGTTAATAAAATGAACAGGCAAGCCACAGGAAAGGAAAAGGACACTGTACATGTATCTGGTGAAGGACTCATAAGCAAAATAGATACAGACCACCCAATAATTTTTAAAAGTCTAATTGGAAAAAGGAAGGCGAGAACGAAAGTCTTGAGCAGTCACTTCACAACATAAGATATCCAAATGGTAAATAAATACACAAAAAGGTGTTCAACACCAAGTCATCAGCGAAATGAAAATTAAACATAGAGATACCATCAAAAGGACACCAACAGTAACTAAACATTTAAAAACTTGAAAATAACAAGCGTTGGATAGCATGGCAGCAAGGGAAACTCTCATATATTACTGGTAGGAATGTATGTTAGTACAGCCACAGTACCTACTAAAACTAAACACAATCTTACTATATAATCCAATCATGTCTCTCCTCAGTCTATCCAAAAGAATATATATGTCCATAAAAATATAGTTTTATTCATAATACAAAAAAGCTAGAAACAACCCAAAGATCAATAGGAAAATGGATAAATCACAGGTTAAACAATGAAATACCACAGAACAATTTTTAGAGGCAAATGATAACAGAACCTCATAGAAGAATTTCAAAGATATGATTTGCAAAAAAACCCAGACCTAACCAAGTATATATAATTCCATTCATATAAAATTCAAGAATAGACAGAACTAATCTATGACGTCAGATGTAGGAACACGAGTTACTTTTGGTGTCCACGGTTAGGGACTGGAAAGTGGTGACAAGAAATCTTTTGGTGTCATAGAAACATTTCACATCTAAATACAGATGATTGTTACACAGTTAAATGTGTATGTATAAAATTTTTTTTTTTTTTTGAGACGGAGTCTCACTCTGCTGCCCGGGCTAGAGTGAGCGCCGTGGCATCAGCCTAGCTCACAGCAACCTCAAACTCCTGGGCTCAAGCAATCCTCCTGCCTCAGCCTCCCGAGTAGCTGGGACTACAGGCATGTGCCACCATGCCCGGCTAATTTTTTTCTATATATTTTTAGTTGGCCAATTAATTT
>CAUYRT010063861.1:0-25449 GCA_963574885.1 Lepilemur ruficaudatus | reverse complement strand
TTTGTAATTTTTAATTTTTCTATAGTTAATTACATTACTTGAACAGTAAGAAAAATATAATCAAAGTTCAATTTCTGCCAAAGAAAGAACACTGGTTTTGGCATCAGAAAGAGCTAGATTTGAACACTGGTTGTATCTCTCACTAGGAGTATGACCATTTTAACATAAGATAATTTTCTTGTTGGTAAAATGGGGAAATGATACCTCACAAGCTTGCTCCTTTTCTCCTGTTTAGTTTAAATACAACTACATACACACACACACACACACACACACACACAATTTAATAGAAATTAATTTAATGTATGAGGAAAGTATAATTTATTTAGAGCATAAGAAAATTTATGAAGATGTGCAAAGATTTTGAGGTGGCTTTGTAGACATTGTCAAAGACTGGAGAAGTTAGCCTCCCATTTATATCTATTTTACTTAAAAACCGATTTTACAATGAATTCCTTTTTATTTCATTGAAAATACATTCTTTGAGTAATTATAATGCAGGCATTGAGCTAAATCACAGGAAAAACAAATGAAAGGAAAAAAAGACTATCTCGATTATCCTCAAGGAAGTCAATTAATAAGTGGAGAATAACACAAACAACTAGTTATGATATAATGTATTAAATACAATCATAGACATATTCATGGGACATTATAGGAACAAAAAGGAGGAACTGTTCGCCAACCTGAGTGTATTACTAGTATCCTATAGCACTATGCTTATGTTATTTTCATGATTAGATCTCTTTTTTGATTCTGAAATAAAACTGACAAAGCAACTTTCTAATCATAAACCAGAAAGAAGGGAAAAAATGGATATGGATGCATATAGAAGGTGCCTAAAGTAGAATCACAGTGCTGTGAGCACCAATAAGCAGAAGACACTAAAGACTAAGATATGTACAAAACCTTCCTTAAGGCAGGAAAGTAGGTGGTGGGGTGAAGTTGAGTCAGCCTCCATCCTGTTAACATCAGATGGTTCTCAGATGCGTGGCTGGCATGGGGGTGAGGGAAGAGATGAAAGATCCTGAGTGGGAAGACAAGGAATCAGTATGCCATCAACAATCTATAACTTGGACTGGGATAGGATCCTTGTAACTCAGAAATGTGCCTATATTCAATAATTGCTACGATGTAGAGTAATAGTATTATTCTATTGTGCTAGCAGGAAGTGCTTAAGGAATAAACATGTTCTGGAGGTAGGGAGATACTTGGTATACCACGAATCAGTGTGCTTAATAACCCAATTGCTTCAGAATGTGTAACGCTTTGATCAGCTTGATCAGATTAGAGAACTGAGATGAACAATACAGGGCTCTAAAATAAGTCAACATTAGTTGAAGAATATAGTGAAGGGTGAATTAAATCTGCATCCTTGGTTTGATAGAGAACATCTCAAGCAAGTTGTTTATATTTGCTTTAGAAGGCAAGGAGAAAGTGTAAGATGTGATAGTGCTTTTTTCAGAGTTTCAAAAATATCTATTTTGATGAAATAGAATTAGGAAGAACCTGCATGGTGCTTACTATAAAGACCAACTACCAGCTTCATTGTCCTACGATGGGGAAAGGAGGAGGATGAGAGAAGAGGAAAGAGAATAAGGCACTGAGTAGCCTCCCACTATTGGTGTTTGCCAAATAATACTCCTTCCAGCCTGAGTCCTCACACATGCTATTCCCTAGGAGTGGAACATTCCTGAGTCTAGCTGATTCTGCCTCATCTGTCAGGTCTCAGCTGAAATATTACTTCCTCAGGGAAGCCTTTCCTTTCCTTCTTTTCCCTGTCTCTTCTTTCATACTTCAATCAACCTCTCATCTTCAATTAAGTTTTCAAATGATCAGTGACCCTGATATTTTTGCTGACCAACGTGGGGCCTTTGTCACCAGCGCCTTGCAGTACTGACAGCATGCAGTCAGTATTTACCGAATGAATGAGTTTGTGTTAACATTGCCAAGCCCATAGGAAGCACCCAACAAAATGCAATTACTGGTGTTTACATTCATTATCCCATTTAATTCTCAAAAAACCACGGCAAGTATTCAACGCCGATACTGTGGTCTAGAAAACTAAGGAAAGTTATTATGCAACCCGCCCGAGGTCTGGCTGCCCAGAGCGACAGCCCCGGGCCTGGGGCCCAGCCCTGTCCGGGTTCTTCTCGGTTGCCCCGAGCGGCCGCGCAAACGCTCGCGCTCTGAGCTCCGTCCTCCGCCGCCGGCGCGCCCCAGGTGAAGGTTGTTTCCGCCGCTGGAAGCGGACTCCCGGTGGGAAGCCGCACAGAAGGCGCCCAAGGGCCAGCGCAGGCGGAAGTCCCGCTCTCCGCCACAGACACCGCTCCGCCCGAGGGCCGCACCCGGGCGTGGGGAGTCAGGTCCCCCTCCTGGCACGCAGGAGACTGCGCTCCCTCGGGGACAGGAGCGGCCCGCGGAGGCGGGACCAGCGAGGTGACTCCGCGGACTCCACCTTTGCATCGCTCCCCGCGGCCGCTCTAGGACGCCGGAGGGGGCCTCCTCTCGGTGGTGAGGCTGGGCCGCCCCCCGCCGGGAGCCGCCCACCTTTGGGCCGGGCCTGGCCTGGGTCTGGGCGAGGCGCAGGCCCCGCGTTTGTGCCGGAGCTCGCGAGCAAGCTGGGGCAGGAACCGGGAGAGGGCGGGAAGGAGGGTGGCACGCCCTGACTGTCCGTGGAAAAGCTCTGATTTCCAAACATCTCAGAGAACAAGTCTGTCAATTTTTGCCAAAAAATTAGAGTTCTGCTCCAAAATTGAATTTTTTCCTCCTTTATTGCCTGGCAAGAAGAAGAAAAACGACCCTTTCTTAGTTTGACTTTATTATTTTCAACTGATTTCGTGTGTTTCCTTAGCTTGGTTCCAATTCTTGCTATAGACGCCTTCATGTGGTGGAAGGTGAGGAAAGGAGCGCCTAACCACAACTTCCTAACCTTTGGGCAGAGTGTGAATGGGGACTCCCCCCCGCCCAGCGCCCAGACAGGACGACAGGCTTAAACAGAGATCAAACGTGAGCGCTAGTACCTGTTCTGCGGTCAACTCGGCTCATTAATTCAGAAATTTACACAGCGATGACGGAGAAGGGGGGAAAGTTAAACCATTAGAAAACTACAAACATTAAAGATGAGCAGTTTTTAGGGCCAAAAGCTCTGAATGTGAGTGCGACAGATCCCGTTTGAAACTCTGCTTACTCTGTATGAGGTAAATGGAAATGGCAAGGGAAGATGAACTAGTGTGTTTTTCTAAATGTACTACTACCAAGTAAAAAAGAACCTTAACGACTAGGTTTATTGAGGTGGCATACAATAACTCTTAAATGTTCTGCAATTAGAAGTTTGTATGTTATGAAGGCAATTTAGAGAATTATAGCAAGATGGTGAACCATGACTCCTTCGTATGCTTATTCTTCATTCAGAAGCCTTTTGTCTGTTCCCCAGGTCTTTAAACAGAAGCTAATTTCATTTATTTTCTTATGAGTACTCTGATAAATGCCAATAGAAAAATCAAATGTTTCTTTGTGTTTAAATAGATGTAGGTAGAAACATTCTTGCATGGGTCAGCAAAGAGGTATGGATAATTTAACAACAGGAAAAAATAAAGTTGATGCCCCTGACTAGTTAAGAACCCCGAGGAATTCAGTTATAGTTGAAAAATTTTAGAGCTATTTCAGAATACTTATTAATGAGCTTATTATATTCATTTTAGGAATCTGCCTTGGCAGTCTTTTATTCTTAGTGGCTCCTTCTAATAACTTCCTCATTTTATTGCTATGTGCATAATGATGTTCTTTAGTATCTCCAGGAGAGTTTTTGATGTTGGAATATGCAATGACTCAAGTTTCACTCTAGCAGCTTGAAAGAGTGATAATGAGGTGCTCTCCTTTTTACATTTATACTCCCCTTCCAGGCGTATAATTTCATTTAAAAGTTGATATTTTTCTTCTAGATTTTCTATTCAATAACGAAATGCAAAGCAATGATTGTTCCCCTAAGAACAACTTTAAGTTTTCTAAGAGCTATGATAAGGACTTTGCAGCAAACTCTGAACCTGTCATTTGGGAATTTTAACACAATGTGCTTCAAAGCCAAATAAAAGGAAAGGTTCTAATTTAAAATATGTGGATGAAAATCTATAATCTGGCACTAAATCAGTAATGATACAGTGATATGGTGGGTGGCAGATAGAATTGCAGGAAGAAAGTAAAGTACAATCTGGTTGCCTGGAACTTGTATTAGGAAGACTCAACGCCAGCTCCATATTGTAGGAAGAATTACTTAGACCACAAAGACAGAAAGAAAAGGCATGTTTAAAGATGAAAAGCTCAAGAAGAATAAAATATTGAAAATAATAGTAACAGCAACTAACATTTATGGACCACTTATTAAATGCCACAGAACTTGATAGACATTTTATATGCATTATGCCATTTAATCCTCACAATCACTCTATCAAGTTGGTGCTGTTATTACCCTCATTTTACAAGCAAGGTAATTAAGAGAAGTAATTTCCCCAAGGTCATATAGCTGGAAAGTTGTGGAGCAAGTTCTCAAACTTAGGTTTGTCTGACTTTTGGAGCTATAAAGGGATATTTATATCAGCTATGTTATTTTTACTTTAAAAGATTTGCTCTTCCCTACCACCCTATCTTTTTGCATGGATGTTCGTCATCCTTCCTTCCTCTCAAAATCACTCTTTTTTTTATTTTATTTTTTTAAATTTCAGAATATTATGGGGGTACAAAAATCACTCTTCCACTTCTGAATCAACAGACTTAACTGGCAAGGCAGCATAGCTAAAAGTTAAGTAATGTGGCTCCTGCATTCAATCACCTTTTGTGATTCAAATCACAATACCTTCACTGAAAAGCTGTGGGACTGAATCACATATTTAACCTTTCTCCACCTCACTTTTTCCATCTGTAAATAAGGGTCATATTAGTGTCTATCCCAGGGTTTTTTTTTTTTTTATTGGGGGAAAACTACAAAGCATTTACAGTACAATGTTTACAGTCACACTTTGTAGTGAACTGATTTCCCAAAATATATTACCACTCAAGTTGACTTATCTTTATCCCAGGGTTTTTATGAGACTTAAATGAGACCATGTGTATGAAAGCACTGGGTACATATCTGAGCATAAAATAAATGCTCAGTATGTATTAGTTATTTTTATTAAGACCTAATAGTGCATATGATAACGTTCTCTAACAAAAGCCTACGAAAAAGCAGAAGCCCAGCTGCCATTTGCTGTAGGAGAAAGAACTGAAACACTAACCTATAGTCCTGTTTGGACCTTATGAGTAGTTCTCCCAGGGTTGAGGAAGAGAAGATGAAGTAAAAGATTATCAGTGATCAAATGCAATCTATAACTGCTATAGGAAAAGTAATTTCTGTATATTTTATACCGTTGATGATGGACCAAGTACTAAAGAGCTCTTTCTAAATGTGGTCATTGATTACCATCTCTAAATAGGCAGCAAAAGCTCAGGCTTACTCTGCAAGGAAAAGGATCTATGCCTTGGCTCTTTCATATCCATCAAATCTTGTTTATTAAAGTTTCTGGTAGATCCTTCTACCACAGATAATATTGACAGTCATTATTGCTGCATTGTGGTTTAAAGCCTAGTATTTGACCATCCAGAGTCAGAAAACAGAAACATGTGGATATGATTAGTCAAAGTTTATTTTAAAAAGGATTCACAAAAGCATTTATTTAAATCCTTTATTTGTAACCTTTTTGGCATTTGGATTCTGCTATGAATCAAAAGAGTCCTATGGAAATAAAAATAGCTAATGTTTATTGAACTCTTACCATCCTAAGCTCTTTATACATATGAGTCTACTTATTTTCAAGACATATCTGTGAAGTTGTTAGTATTATCCTCACTTTACAGATGAGGAAATACTGAAGTACACAGGTTAAGAATATGTCCACCCCTCTAAAAAGTGACTGAGTTCTGATTTAATCCAAGCAGGCTAGCTCCAGAGCCAGAGCTTTGGCTCTTAACCATTTTCCCCAGAGAAGTATGCCTCACTGTATGCATCCACATTATATAATTTTCCAATTTTCCTTACAGTTTTGAGGCACAAGGACTCCCTGAAGTTCAACTATAAAGCCCATGATAACCTGCTATAAATAGTGAGTATCTCTACTGTATTTAATACATATTGATTACAAAAATGTAACTTATAAATAATCTTTTAGGAAAAAATTAATCATAGAAGGATTCTAAAGTTTTGAAATAGAAGACACTGTACAGAATCCCCACACTATCTGTCCCCTGTTAGTAAGCCATAAGCAGTCCTTCTGTACCTGCTTGTTTTAAGAGGTGCCTCTGTCCCACTTTATTTATGTGATTCTAGTGAAAGCTGCCATGTTCTTGCATGATTCTGCCGTCCTATTGTTACTTGATTGGTCCTGATACTTGATATTTAAAGGAGGAGCCAATCGTAGTCCTTCTGTTGAATTTTTCAAACTGGAATTGGTAGGATTTTTTCCCTCTTCCATAGTAACACCTATGGATTGTGGAAGTTGAATACTGTCCGTGCCACATAGAAGAAAGTGTTCTACAGAGTTTATGAGTAAGTGTGTTTATATGTATGTGCAGTGAAATGGAGAGAATAAAAAGGAGTAAAATTGAGGAAGAAGGAAAAAATGGGGTGAGAGAGTGAGTCCTTGCTACTGCCTTGGCCCTGGTCCAGTTGTTTCTACATCCCTGATTATGTTCTTCCAGCACTGTGGTTATTCAATACTTCTTGCAATATATGACATCTATTAATAATACTTTGCCCTGTTTGCCCAAGGGTATTTTAGTTGAACTTTTAAATTCATCATACTGAAATTACTTATTATGTATTATACTATAATTATAATTACTATTTCATTGTCTTATTGTGATAGGCAGAATTCTAAGATGGCTCCAAAGATTCCTGGCAATGATCTACACACCCAGTATAATCTCCTTTCCTTGAATGTGGGTGGGACTTGTGAATATTGTAGGATTTCACCCCTGTGATTACATTACTGTGTAGGGCAAAATATGATTAAGGTCCCTAGTCAGATCTGACCTAATTATACAAGACTTTTAATCTAAGTCTGGAAGTCAGAAACAGATGAAGTTAGAGATTCAAAGCAAGAGAAATGTTCTTCTGCTTCTTTTGAAAAAGATGAAGGCCACCGTGAGTTCTATAGCTGCAAGGGACTGAATTTTGCCAACTTGAATGAGTATGGAAGAGAACCCAGAGCCTGAGATGAGCTCATAGGGCCAGCTGACCTCTTGATTGAGCCTTGGGCAACCTATGCAGAGGACCTAGCTATGCCTTGCCTGAACTTCTGATGTACAGAACCTATGAGATAATAAACGGATGTTATTTTAAGCCACCAAGTTTTTGGTAATATGTTTTGCAGCAATAGAAAAATAATGCATTCAGGGAAGAAAAATATGACAAGCTTTGTCAAAGAAAACTAATATTCTCCCATGAACATTAAAAAACAAAAAGAGATACTTCATCTCCCATGGTAGTAAGTGTTATGGGCTGAATTGTACCCTTCTCAAATTTGTATGTTGAAACCAAGTATCTCAGAATGTGACTGTATTTGGAGATAGGGCCTTTAAAAAGGTGATTAAGTTAAAATGAAGCTATTAGAATGGGCCCTAATGCAATCTGACTGGTGTTCTTATAAGAAGAGGAAATTTAAACAGACAAACAGACATAGGGATGCTTGTACATGGGGAAAGACCATGTAAGCTAAAATCAGACACTGTTAGAAGCTTATAAGTTTGCTAAGGCTGCCATAACAAAGTACCCAGACTGAGTGGCTTAAATAGCAATGTATTATTTCAGAGTTCTGGAGGCTAAAAGTCCAAGATCAAGGTGTTGGCAGGGTTGGTTTCTTCTGACATCTCTTTCTTTGGCTTGCAGATGACTACCTTCTCTCTGTGTCCTCACTTAGTCTTTCTTCTGTGTGTGAGCATCCCTGCTGTCTCCTTGTGTGTCTAAATTTCCTCTTCTGGTAAAGATACCAATCAGATTGGATTAGGGCCCACCCTAACAGCCTCATTTAAACTTAGTCACCTCTTGAAAGGCCCTATCTCCCAAAACAGTCACATTCTAAGGTACTAGGAGTTAGGGTTTCCATTTTGGGGGCCCCAATTCAGCCCATAACAGCGCAGCTTGTTCTTTTGGGGTTTTTTGGGTTTTTTTTTTTTTTTTGCATATTGTAATGCAAATTTTCTAGTCTTTCCAGAGCATGCTGTGGAGCTTCTTTCTAAAGATTGCTTAAGAAATATTACATTTTAATTTTGCATACTAGACTCCAGGACTCCTGACAATTATTTAGAACTCTGAATTTTCAATGTACCAAAAAAAAAAAGGTATCTGAATCTCCTCTTCACATGCCAACCGGTTTGAGAGAGCGAGCGTACCAAGTATGAACCCCTTTTCCTAAAGTTTCATTACTTCTTTGATGAATTTATTTTCGTTTTTAATTTTTAAGTGGACTATTTTTCGATAATTTTTTTAAATTGTCTTTTATCAGAGGTTTTATAACTACAGATATTTTCACAAATATAGTATGTGCTTCTGGAGGGCTGGAATACTGCATGAGTAAGGATTCATACAGCAGAGTACTTGAGACACATCATGTGATCAGTCATTGATGGATTTAGTTGAATTACATCTACAATTTTTTGTTAAAATTGTGTTCATTTATGATAGAATCTATCATTGTATAATAACAAGGTCATTGTAAAAAATACTTCTTACTATATCCCAAATGCTGCTCTGTTCCTCATCCCAATGTTACCATGACAGTAACCACGATCACTTCTTCCTAGACCACTTCAGCAGTCTCCTGATATTTTCCTGTCTTGCTCTCTTAAAATTCATTCTCCATATGGCAGCATACATAATCTTTTCTCAAAAAGTAAATTGATCATGTTATTCACCTGCTTAAAACTCTCTGCTGGTTTCTCAGTGCAGTTAGAATAAAACGCAGTCTTACTCTTGCCCATAAAGCCCTGCTGAATTGCCAGCTTACCTACCTGTCTCCTTTCCTCTTGGTTCATTAGCTCCAGTCACACTGATCTTTCTGTGCTCAGAACACTCCAAATCATTCCCAACTCAGGGCATTACATGGTCTGTAATCTCTAACTGCTGTCTAGAATATCCTGCCCCCAGATCAGCTCCATCTTTTCCTTCATCTCATTTGAATTATCACCTTCTCTCTCTCCAGAGAGGCCTTCTCAGACTCCTCATCTACTGTTAGCAAGGGCCCACTCTGCACCTAGCAACAGGCACTCTTTCTCACATTACTTTATTTGCTTCATAGAATTTAGCACTATCTAAAATGGTCTTATTTACTTAATTGTTTATCATCTTCAACCCCCCCATCCCTGCTGAAATGGAAGGTTTACCGCTCCTTGGTAAATGAATAAACAAACAATGCAATACAGATTTCAAAGTATTTGTTTAAAAATGAAAATCCCATTAAGTATTATTAGAAAGCAATTCTTTCTTGTGTAAATGAAACACAATTCCTAGAAAACAACAATGGAATTTTAATAGGGGGAGGAAAACCAGGCAGAACATAATTTCTCTCTTATTTAGAGAAAGTCTTCCAGATTAGTACTTTCTGATGAATTAATTTTTTATTATTTTATTATTTTAATTTAAGTTTTTTAATATAAAGAGTTCAGGGACCTTCATTTTACATCACTGAACCAATTTCTTGTCATTGACAATCACGATGTTACAAAATAGACTGTGAGTTTCAAGTAAGAAAAAAATTCAATTGTTTTTCTTGAAAATGCCCCTAGAAATAAAATGAAGCAAAAAAAAATACACTATACTTAGTTTCTTATGATATTCTGGATATTAAACAGTGAATAAGATAGATAGTATAAATTTATAATCTCAATTTATATCTTTTTAACTTAGAATTGGAAATATAATCAGACACCAAACTACTGAGATATGTATTTTGCTTGCTCTCTTCTAGGAAACTTTTGTATCAATCCAAATTGTAAAGTACATTTATAAACTACAGACAACACAAATAGATTGGCTCAGACAAATGAATGACTCTGCTGATAGCTTCTTCTCAGTTAAACTGATGGACCTGTGCAGTACCCATCATTGTAAAATGAAAACATTGCTTTGTCCAAAAAACAGAAAACAGAGCTGTTAAAGATGATAAAATATAAGGCTTTTCCCTTTCTTCTGCATTCTCTCCCTTTCTCTCAACTTGTCGTGGTGTAAAGAAAATTTTAAATTATTAGCATGAATTTTACCTTTCTTCTTTCTATTGTGGAATGCCAGTTTTAAATGCAAATATAAGACCATCTAAACTGTATGTGGAATGACCAAAACCATAGAATTCATATTTCATAGTTTGTATATGAATATGTATTTCATTTTTACCAGAACAGTGAAAACTGTACAAAACTAACTCAACTGTTTTTATTTCACTTCTTGAAATAAAAAATACTTGTATCAACCTTTTCTAGTTTTTCTTACTGATGAGTAAGTAAGGACTAAAAGGGAAAATAACAATGTGTGGTCTTTCCTTTCTCTTTCCTCCTATGTCATTTTTTTGTGTAAGTAGATGGCTAATATGGTAAATAACACAAGTAAGAAAGAATATGATAGGGTTCCTTGAATGTTCATATTTCTTAGAATGCCATTACCTTCTATCTGTGTTCAAAGCAAATTCTAGTTTGAATGCAAAGCACGGCCATCAGGGTTGTCCACCATTTACTCAGTCATACATGTAACATGATGACCTTGTAGTCACTGAGTCACGCTGAACTCTCATGCATTGTGGGTAAATGCGAATGCTGTCCTCATGAGGCATTGGGAACACTAATGAGTGGGAACACTAATGAGGATAGAGTGGTAAGTAACAGTGGACAGGCATGTTGTGTGTCATCTCCTCTGCTTACATTCATGCTGCTTTGTTCTCCTAGAGTTCACTTCCAACTCACAAGTTCAAAGATAAAATTATTAAGATTTCAAGATGGCAACAAGAGAGCATTAAATCATGCAAAGGACCCTTCTGAGTGTGGGGCCCTATACAACTGCATTATACCTGTGCCTGAATTGTACCTGTGTTTACCTTGCTGAATGGGCCCACCTTTCCTCTAATTTGTATGTATTGGGAAGCTCTATATATGATAAATCTATTGCCTAAGAATGTTTAGGGGAATCACCAAGGTTACGTATTTTCCTGAACTCATGGAATACTACTCCCCAAGATATTTACTTACTAAGGGTTCCTCAGTTGATCCTTAGCACTAATATAGGTCTAACCAAAAGGGTCAGCATTTAAATTTAGAAAATCAAGACTATTTGAAAAATGAATTCAGACTAAATGGTCTCTACAAAAGACAAAGCTTCTGATTTTAGAAGAAAATAATACAACAGTTAGATTTGGTAAATGATGAACCTGAAAAGAAGAATTGCTATTTCAGCAAGATAAAATACATGACTTAAATTTTTTTCATTTTTTTTAGTTTACTATAACCGTATACTTGTACATATCACAGACACACACAAGATATTTTATACAGTTATAAAACATATATACCTTTCCAGTCCTGCCCTCATTAGCTATGACAAACCTAGGGCCAAGCTATAATGTGAAAAATTTGGCATCTGTAAGATGATGCCATCTATAGTACTTATTACTTGTGTTGATCAATAGTTTTTTCATTTCACTTCATTTCATTCCATGGTAGTTAATAACACATTGCAGCATACCTAATCCATATCAAGTGTCTGGCAAATTCATACAGATTTTTAGTTATAAAGGGGACTAGACTATTAGAGTATATTTATTAAAGTGTATTATTCTACAGGAAAGTATAATTATTTGCAAATATTTTCCATGGGTTGTCTTCATTCTCCTGCCAGTATCTTGCACAGATCCAAACTTTAAAATTGCGATCAAGTACAATTTACCAATGTTTTCTTTTATGTATTGTGTTTTCAATGTTGTATCTAAGAACTCTTTTCCTAACTGAAGGTTACAAAGATTTTTCTCCAAAATGTTTTATCGTTTTACATTTTGCATTTAGATCTGTGATTTATTTTGAGTTAATTTTGTATAAGGTGAGAGATATGGGTCATGGTTCTCTGTCAATGTTCCATTGTTCCATCACTATTTGTTGAAAAGACTATCCTTTCTCTACTGATTTATCTTTGCACCTTTGCCAATAATCTATTGACCATATTTGCATGGGTATATTTCTGGACTCTGCATTCTGTTCCATTGATCTGGTTGCTTATGTTTCTACCTATACCTCACTCTCTTGATTACTGTAGCTTTATAATGAGTCTTACAATCAGGTTGTATGAATCCTTCAACTTTGTTCTTTCTTTTCAAAACAACCACCTAATTTTCAAAATGGGCATAAACTTTGAACAGACACTTCACCAAAGAATATACAGTTGACTCTTGAACAACATGGGTTTGAACTGTGCAGGTCCATTTATATATGTATTTTTTCCAACCATACATGGGTTGAAAATACAATATTCACAGGATGTGAAACTTGTATATACGCAGGACCAATTTTGTGTATGCAGTCTCACAGGGCCAACTGAGGGACCAGAGTATGTGTGGATTTTGGTATATACAGAGGTCCTGGAACCAATCCCCTGTGCATACAAAGGGATGACTGTACAGGGATGGCAAGTAAGCACATGAAAAGTTACTTAATATTAGTAGTAATTAGGGAAATGTAAGTAAAAATCACAGTAGGATTCCACCACACACCTATCAGAATGGCCAAACAAACTCCCCAATTCTTCCCCAACAGTGCAAAGTGCTGGAGAGACTGAGCAGTAATTGGTGGGAATGTAAAATGGTACAGCCACTTCAGAAGAGTTTAGCAGTTTCTTATAAAGTTAAATATGTGCTGACCACAGGGTCCAGCAATTTCAGGCCTAGGTATTTGCCCAAGTGAAGTGAAAATTTATGTTCACATAATAAAACTTATTTGTCAATATTTATAGCAACTTTACTTATAATTGCCCCAAACTGGAAATACAAAAGCAAAAACAAATGTCCCTTAACTGGGAAATGGATAAACAAACAATGAAACACTACACTGTAATAAAATGGAAGAAACTACTAATATATGCAATGACATAGACGAATCTCAAACGCAACATGGTAAGTGAAAGAAGCCAGACTCGAAAGGCTACACTTATACACTTCATGATTCCATAGATGACATTTTGAAAAAGGCAAAACTATGATGATGAAGAACAGATCAGTGGTTGCCAGGGGCTGTGTGGGGACAGGGTTGACTGCAAAGGGGTAGCATGAGGGAATCTGGGGGTGGAGAGGGGTTGAAACTGTTCTGCATCTTGACAGCGGTGATAGTAACATGACTATGCATTGGTCAGAACTTGTAGCACTGTGCACCAAAAGAGTGAATTTTACTGTATGTAAATTTAAAAAGTAGCTTAAATTGTGGAGGCATAAAGTATTCTGTTGCTGGAGAGGAATAGGGAAAGGTAACTGTGTGGTGGGAGATAAGTCTGGATGGTTAAATTGCTTGTAGATTTGTAAAGGCCTGACGCCAAGGTTAAGAAACTAGACATATACCTCTAAGCCAAAGCATTTGAATATAAGAATGTCAAAATGAAAATGATGGTTGAGTGACTTGACTGTTGACAATGTGCACCATATTACCCTAAGGTAGCAGGCAGGGAAACCAATTAAGAGGTGATAAGGGCTCTTATAAGGGTAAATACGTTTGAAAAGGAATTTATAAATGGGAAATTCTTTCAATTTCTTTCATTTACTCTATCTTAATGAATCCTCATAAGAACCAGTGAGGTTAGAATTATTATCTGCAATTAATAGATGCAAAAATGGAGGCTCAGAGAGGTTAAGAGGTTTGTGTTATTCACACCATATAGCTGTGATACTAAGACCTGAAGCTTAGTTGTTGGCTGCTTTCCAGTCCTCTCTATTCTCTCTCGCATCATTCTGTTACTTCCTTCCTAGCATTTATCACAATCTGTAGGTTGTCTATTAATTTGTTTTCTTGCTTATTGTCTGTATCTCCCGCTTGACTTCAGGGAAGGAACCCTGTCCCTGCAGTTCCCTGTTGTATCTGCAGACTTCTTACAGTGCTTCGCACATAATGGCTGCACAAGAGATATTCATTGAGTGAATAACCATCCAAGTTAGACAGCAAAGATAGAGCATTATTAGGACTGGCATCCTGATTTTAACAATGTATGCCATCTGCGGTGATGGGAACAGGTGTTCCTTGCTACTTTTTATCCCAGTAGTTCTCAAACTTGGTTGTGCAACAGACTCACCTACAGATCTTTTTTTTTTTTTTTAATTCTTATTTCTACCAAAACAAGTGAAATGATGTCCCAAGGTTTATGACGTAAAAGGGAAGCCTCCAGCCCTAACCACCATTACTCTTCAGTTCCTATCACCATCCTCATAGTTGAACTCTGCTCTTAGCACTGGTATTGACCCTTTCTACCATGAAGCATGCTTACAATATCGTTTCTTGATTTTTCAGTACTAGAAATTATCTGCTGACTTTCTACTATGTAAGAAGAGGATTTAGATCTCTCATACTACTTCCACTGTTTCCCTCATCCTAGTCTTATAATATTTTAGAAACTATAATACTATAATTTTTGGTTCAGTCAATATTCCATGTTTAGATTAGGATGACTGTATAATAATTTTTAGGGCTGAGTTACATGTGTACTATGATTACATTTTTTAAAACATAAAATTTCTTTCTTTAAACAAATCTTTTCCCTGTGATTAATAATTGCTTCATTTTCCATTTGTTTCATCTCTTTTATGTCTACCTTCAAGTCATCTCCAAATTCTGTCAGAACTCTAATACAGCTCTCTGTGGTGAAGCACATCAGGAAATCTGTCGACTCTATTATTATTATTATTGTGTTTGTTTTCTTGGAGACATCAATCCTGGAGATTTCCATTCTCCTGTCTCATCTATCCTGCTTGCCTTTTAGGCCTGTCACACAATTGTTATCCTGGAAATTTCCTTCACTATCATCCTGGATATTCCTCTCTCCTTTCTCCAGTGTTGATTCCATGTCTTTATCTGTCTTATTTTTATCCCTCTTTTTGGTGGAAAACATCTTCAAGTACCTTCTTGAGAAAAGGTTCCATAGGAAGAAAACTTTTTGAGATCTTGCATGTCTGAAAATAATTTCATTCTACTCTTACACCTGATTGATTGGCTTTATAGAGAATTCTAGATGGTAACTAATCTCCCTTGGGAATTTAAAGATACTGCTCCATTTTCTTGCAGCTTTCAATTTCATTATTAAAAAGTCCATGTCTTTCTCTATTCTCATGCCTGATCTTTCTGTCTGCA
Organism: Lepilemur ruficaudatus; assembly: GCA_963574885.1. NCBI lineage: Eukaryota > Metazoa > Chordata > Mammalia > Primates > Lepilemuridae > Lepilemur > Lepilemur ruficaudatus. Next base: position 10,059 of record CAUYRT010063861.1, on the reverse strand, counting down.
ATCTGTTATGTTATCTGAAGCATTTAGGGAATTTAAAAAATCTCAGCTGTTCTGACATTTCAGGATTGAGTGCATTTGTGTAAATCATTTTCATTCATTTTGTAAGGACCTCACTAGGTCCTTGTCAATCTGGAAACTCAGATCCTTTAGTACTGGGAAAACGTCTTTCTTTGATAATTCCAATCCTCCTCACCCTACCTACCTTCTTTTCACTTTCTATAGGTTAGATATTTGATCTCCCACATTGATCCTAAATTTTCTTTTCTCTCATATTTTCCAACTGTCTTTTTGTTTTTCTTTTGAGACTTCTTAACTTCATTTTATCATCTGCTGTTGAATGTTAAAATTTATTTTTTACTTTCCAAAAGCTCATCTTTCTTTCTGAATATTTCTTTAGAAAAATAGCATCCTGTTTTCATTCACAGATGTAATACCATCTTTCTTTAAGTATATTTCTTATAGTTCTTTTGAATTTTCTTCTCTTCTCTGCATTGCTCTCCCCTGTCCCCTGCCTTTTTTAGTTGTTTGTTTTGGTGTCTGATTTTCATGACTGTGGGGCTCCTGAAGAGTGGTGATCCTTAGATTTCTCTTCATATTGAAGAGTGAGGGAAATTACTTACCTAGCTGGAAATTGTGGATGCACAGACCTCATTTGTGATGTGATTAGGCGGTGGATCTGGCTGTTTTGGAAGAAACTCTCGGTAGCTATAAAAGTATTTTTCCCTTGTGCCGGTCAATTTCCCTAGAAGGGAACCCTCCAAATCTCTTCTCTGAGGCGTATAAACCTGGAAAACAGTCATTATGGGAGCTGAGGGAGAGAAGAAGTCTCACAGTTCAGTATACAGACTTAATTACTTATTCTCTTCACCTCAATGTACGATAAGGCACCTCACCCTTATACAGTATAAAGTTGTCTTAATGTCTTTTTAAGATCAAAATTCTCTAGTTCAGGCCAGGCACAGTGGCTCATGCCTGTAATTCTAGCACTCTGGGAGGCCGAGGAGGGCGGATCATTTGAACTCAGGAGTTCAAGACCAGCCTGAGCAAGAGTGAGACCCCGTCTCTACTAAAAAATTAGAAAGAAATTAGCTGGATATCTAAAAATATATGGAAAAAATTAGCCGGGCATGGTGGCGCATGCCTGTAGTCCCAGCTACTTGGGAGGGTGAGGCAGGAGAATCGCTTGAGCCTAGGAGTTTGAGGTTGCTGTGAGGAAGGCTGCCTCCATAGCACTCTAGCCCGGGCAACAGAGTGAGACTCTGTCTCAAAAAAAAAAAAAAAAAAAAAAAATTCTCTTGTTCAACCACACCAGGCAGTAAATCTTATTGTTTCTGGATTGGGGTAGGGCAGTGTGTTACCTAGTTGTTTGGTGGGGGAAATGATCTGAGAGTCTCCCTACTTTTTATACAGACTTTCAACCAATTCTGTTGTTTTCAGTCTCTCTTTTCGCCCATGTCCTCAGAGATCCCCGGGCATTAGATTCTTGGTGATCTGGATCTGTGTTTATGCTGTGCCAAGGAGTTTCAGGAGCCAGTAAAGTGCCTGAGTTCAGTACATCATGTTGACCAGATTCACTGGTTTCATTCCAAACATACAGATTTTCTGAACACTTCTCAGACCTCCCAAATCAGAATCTTTGGGTGTGAATCTGGGTGTCTGTAGTTTTGAAAAGGTCCTCAGGTGATTCTGACGACACCACATATAGATATCATTATTCCAGCACTCTCTCACTGGGACACATTTGACAATTATCTTTGAATGTACAATGAGCCGGGGATAGGGAATGAGGAAAAGGACAGTTAACTTCTGAGAAAAGGATGGCTTAAAAAGGCCTTGAGTGATCCAGAGGCATTCTGGAGAGGACATGTCTTGATTAGGAATGTTGGTGGTAGTAATTCTCAATGGAGAGCAGAAGGTCAGGGAAGTAGCAGAATCAATATTGGAGGGCTAGGACAGCCAACCTCTGGCTGGGAGGGATGGTTGTGAGATGGGATTAATGGATTCCACATCTGGTGTGAAGGCAGAATAGAAGTTTTCTTCCTCCAACTCTACTTCACCTTCCTTTCTTCCCTCCTCTGCTACCCCCTTTATTTTCCTTACATGGATTTGAAAAATAAAAGAAGCCATATGGCCATTTTGAAAACTTGAAATTTGGAAGCCCAAAAAAATGTTTTATAGAAAATTTTGCACAAATATGACCTCTAGTAACAGTATTCATTCAAGAGAACAATTTTCAAATTCAAAGAAATTTACATCCACTGAAAACAGACACTGCAGCATGTAAAGAATAAAGATAGATAGGATTTCCATATTGCATGCTTCATCACTATCTCTATTTTAGAAGTGATATGTGCAAGTGGTTAGGTATGTCAGGTCCAGTCTCTTGGTGGACTATTGTGCCACCACTTGGTGGACTAAGGTTCTTTGGATCCTTGCTTGGAAGAATCACAAGTAGGCCGGTGCAACAGAGTGATCATGGACAGGAAGCAATTTCACACAAACAGCTTTTATTGCAGAAAACAAGGAAATTATCCAAAGTGAAAATATGTTCCAGAGAGAGGAATGGATCAGTCTCCAGGAGTGGAGTAAGATGTTAAGGACTCCCAGGTGGTTTCCTTTTATTGGCCTGGTCTGGGAGAGGGCCTATGGAGCTGTGGGATGTTACCAGATGATTGGTAGACATGATTGTCAGGTGTTCTGTATTTTCCTGCAGTTCCTTCCCCTGATTGGTCCCCAGGCTTCTCTGCCTCTAGGAATGCCTTCCTGGTCTGTATCTGCCACCTGCAGATTTGGTCCCTGCCTAACAGGTATGAATTGTGGACTAAATAGCAAAGAGTCAGAAATCAAAGGAGTTGGCAGAAAGGAGGGAAAGAGAAGAGACATAGATGAAGCAAACCAGTTAGGGGTAAGTATGGGGACTACTGAACTAAGATGGCCCATAACGAAGATTCCTCTTGAAGCCCATGAGAAACTTTAAACAAGAAAATAAAGGAGCAGAAGAGATGGGGGGAGGCATGAATAGTGCTAATCAAAAAAAGTGAAGAACTTTTTAAATCATTTTTTATTAATCATGTAGATTTGATGTTCATATTATTGAATTCATTTGTCCAGGTAAGTAATGTTATTAGAAGAGACAAAATTGGCATTTGGGAAAATGGAATATACACAAATAAGGACTTATTTGCCTATAGCTAGGTAGTACTTTGTGGCATTTCTAAAGTCATGGTAGTACTTGGTATGGATATAAATTTTAATGATAAAAGACAGATCTATTAAATTCTATGCTAACAACTTCAACTGAGATACATATCCCTCCAGGCCCTGTGGGGGTGGTTAGTACTTTATGAAGCTCATGGATTATCTAGACAGGAAATTATTTTTCTTCATTCTTCCATATTCTCCCTACATTTACAAGATATAAAGAAAGTTGTACAGTATTTTTGAAATTATGTGAACCGAGACGTTTGTTAAATGTGTTGCAATGCAAAGTGATAATTATAACAGAGGAAAAAATTTAAAACTGAATTTGCAAGTTTTTTTTCCTCAGTTTCAAAAATACATCATAGATTTATGCCATGTTCATTTCCTTCAAGTACATTCATTTAAAACTGCATTTCCTAGCACAATGCCTGGCATATGTTAGGCAATTTTTAAGTTTCTTGAACGACTACATGAGAACTAAGAGAATAATTGTTGCAGAAATGGAAAGATTCTTACTAGTTTTAGATTTGGGTTCCTTAAAAACATATACTCACAGAAATGTTATATGTCAAACAGTTCTGTTTTCACCATATCTTTATTTAAAGCTACTTTCTGCAAATATGTAATAACTAATCAACCACATCTTTCTAGATTTAGATTCCCTTTGTATAAAGTAGGGAAATCCTAAAGTTGTTGGGAAAGGTATTCAGTAGTGAAGCAATATCCAAAGTTGTGTTTTGGCTTTACCTAACTACGTAATGTAGAAACTTTCATTCATTTCATTCATATGACATGACACATTATCACAACATTTAATGTTGACTGAAAGTTAACTTCTGTTTAAGATATTTACTCACAGAGGCTTAGTTTGTGCATTTAACAGTCACTGCAAAATACTTACCAAACATTATCATTTCTTATTCTATTAAAATTTATTTATAGTTCAGTGCTAAAGTATCAACTAATGTGAGATCATTTTAGAGAGCAAATCAAAAACTAAGAAGTAAGAACTTTCCTTAACTTTGTCCTCTTAATATTCTGGGTGTAGGTATTGCTGGGGAAATTAAAAACAAAATCTCCCAACCCAGAAATCCTCTCCACAAAGGTGGTAGAGAAGGAAAACACTTTTATTATCAAATAAGCATTAAACCAGAATGTGATACGCAGAACAATTTGCTAAGAGACTGCAAAGACAGAAAGAAATTGCACCCTTTTATATAGCCAAGCAGATACAACACATTACATACATGTTTTCAAGATAAAACCAATAACTAGCTCTGAAGTAAGAAGACTTGACAAAACCATTTGTCACAATTCATCTTTACTTGGTAATTGCAGTGGTCATCTGACCAATTGGCTTTAACCAGAGGAAAAACTTCTCATATCTTTATGATAGAAGGTAGATTTGCAACTTGGAGCAAGGCGCCCAATGAAGTTGGACTCCTACTCTCTCACAGAAACTGGGAGATAGGGGTGCTATCTCCCTTTATATCTGCAGCATTAAAAAAAAAAAAAAGGCTCCAGGGTTTTAGAGAAAGTAACTTCTGGATCATAAAGCTGACAAAATACCTGTCTAGTCTCCAAAAGGATTTACATACATTTTAAAAAGATGAGAAAGTACTTAACAATTGCAAGTTTTCTAAGGCAAATGCTCTGAGAAAAAGAAGGGGAGGAAAATCTCATGCCCCATTTTCAACAAGGAGAACAAGCCTCTTATTTTTAATTTTTGTTTTGGTTTCTTTGACTTTGAAACCGTATACAAAAAGTCCAACTTAAGATTTATGTTTTTCTATGCGTAGGGCTGCCCACTATGGTCAAATAAATAAAGCTGCTTAGACAAAATATTCACCACTCTGCTTTGGCTACCACATAACTCAAAAGGTTTTGAGGAGAGGGTGGATATAAGGCTGACGTTAGATTTGCTCCAGGTAAAGAATGTGGTTCAACCAACCAATGTGCAAGATAAAAAACCAATGTGCAAGATAAAACGCCTTAAAAATCCTGCTATGGGAGCATGGAAAGGTCGAATAGTGACGAATAACACCGATCACACGGTTACAGATCACCTAGTAAACTTTTTAGCTCACATTACTCATTTTCTACCAAGTTCTTTGGGGAAGGACGCTTCAGAAACAGCCCTCACTGAAATATCAAACCAGTCTGTGTTCTCTTGACTCTGGAAGAGGTGAGGACTTATTACAGGGGACCGCTCCCAGGACGTGCTGTACGCTTTTGTAACAGCATCCATTACAATTCCAGCATTGAGTGTCTAATATTTTAACATTTTTAGACACAGCCTCAGTCACTGGGAATGCAGGAATGAATGAGAAAGTTCCTGCACATAAGGGATTCAGAGTACGCTGGAGAAGCTGAAAACCATTCTAACGGAATCAATGTGACAATAAATGCAAATACAATGTGGGAACGTAGAGGAAAAGAGTAATCGATGCTGAGAGTGAAAAGTCTTCATTCAGGGGTGGAGGACCCGCGGCCCCAAAGCATCTCCCTTCCCAGAGATTTCAGCTCCCGGGATCGCCCAGCACCCCGCGGGCACACTTAACATTTTAATCACGCCTCCGCCCCCACGCTCCGAATTCCTTTCCGGCTGCGGACCCGCCGAGCAGTCCCTTCGAGGCGGCCTCAGCTTATCACCCCAGGTCCGGCCACTTCCCGGCCGTGGCCAGGCGAGCCTCGCAAAGTTTCCTGTGACGCCGCCGTCCGCCTTCGGCCTCATCGCACCCTGGGCAGCCCAGGACACCGGCGAGGGAGGAGCAGGTTACCAAGGCGGGGAGGAGAGCGCGAACGGGCGGACCTCGGGACCCCACCCCAGCTGCGGAGCCGGCCCAGAGGGCGGTGACCGCAGCCCCACGCCTCCGCTCCCCGCGCCCGCAGCCCCCGCTACGCGCTAGCCCACCGGCCCCGAGCCCAAGTCCCGCCCCCTCAGGGGTCCAGGCCAATCGGCCGCGCCCCGCCTCCTGGGAGGTGGTGGAGGAGGGGGTTGGGGGCCGGGCGGCAGCGCCCGCCTTCCACTCTTGCCTATTGGCTGAGGTCTCGAGGGTGCCCGGAGACCGGAGTGCAGCAGGATTGGCCGCAGAGGTTCATGACAGCTGCTCCTATTGGCTGTGCCGACCCCCGTGACGCGGGGTGGCGACTGGCTGCGGAGTCCGAGGGGCTCCTTCTTGTCAGGTTCTAGGTAGGTGAGTTTCACGCCGCCGGCTGTAGGCGCTGTTGCCCGGGGCAACGCCGGGGGAAGTGGGGGGAAAGGAGGGAAGGCAAGCCTAGAGCGGGGGCAACAATCCCTGCCCGCAGGGGGGCGCCCGGGATTCGGCCCTGGCGGGGGGGCTGCGACGGCTCTTCCTCCGCCCTCGGCCAGCTCCCCAACCCCCGCCCAGGCTGCGGGGTCACCCGCCCATCTTCCCGCCCGCAGCGGAACATTACTGGTTCGGGCTTGGGCCGGGCTGCACACCTGGTGCCGCGAGGCCCGCCCCTCCCCGCAACCCAGGACTCGAAGACTGAGGGGGCGGGTGCCCGCGCGAACGGGCTGTGGCGGGCGCGGTGGCTCCGCCCCGGCGCGGTGTCTGGGGGCTACAAGGGTGTGAGGCAGTGTAGGAGGATCGGTGGGCACCGCCCATCGTGCCTGCACCTCTTCTCTCTCTTGCTATTCCTCTCGGCGTTGCCCTTTCGCTGGGGCGGCCACCCCCCGCCCTGGGCTGTTCCCCCAGTCCCTTCCTATCTCGGGGTCCCTTGACCGGCTCGGTCGTCCCCCGGCTCTCCTCCCATATGTCAGCTTCTCATTCCACTTTTATCATCCACCTCCTCTTTCTCCTCCCATCTTGGCTAGAGGTGTCCCCCAAGAGTCTAATCAAGAGATAGAGTCCTAAGTGTGAAGCTAACGCTGTCGAGGTAATTTCTGCTCTGTGGTTTCTTTGTCATTTAGGGTTGGGAAGGTGTTTGGAGGCACCTTTGGGTCAACCTTCTGCCTTAAAGTTTTCCTTAGGATTAACTTTCTGAAACACCCTCATTAGGTTGGTGTTGGTAGGGCCAGGATACTTCTTGCCCAAGTAAGTTTACTGTGAAGTGGTAGCTTTTTCCCTGGAAAGTTGGTGATTTTGCTGTCCACTGCAGTGTAATCCAAAATGTAATAGTTTGTTAAAGCTGGTAGCCTTTCATGTTCGTTCACCTTATTTATATTAAAAAAAAATGAAGCTCTAATCTTTTTAACTCAGAAGAATTTGCATATATTCATAGTGGTCTCACTATCATTTTGATATAAACTGTTGTAAAGGTATACTACCATTTTCCCTTTCTCCAGACATTCTAATATAATACATTTCTCAAATGAAGTTACCATATATAAAAGTGTAATGGAAGAATCAATAAGAATTTTAGTAATTAAAGACTAGAAAATACTTTTCAATCCACATGTTATTGGAGCACGAGAACAGGATTAAAAAAAAGACTATTGAAAAATGTAGTGCAGTGTTGTAGTCCCGGTATACATACCTATGTGGTTTTTAGACATTTGTGAGGAGCCCCAAGTTTTTCAGTCAGTGCACAGGAAGGTTGAGTGTATTTTATTGTAATCCAGGAATGCTTTTCTGTTAGTACCAAGGGAACTATGCTTCCAAAGGTATTTGGAATATATTTAAAAGAGTGCATAGCCATGCTTGGAAACCTTTTCTATTTTCCTCCATGAAAGACCTTTGGTGAAGATCTGTTTCTCTTCTGTACTTACAGTTGGCAGCATTAAATATACACCATCTAAATTTGTATAGTGTCCAGTTAATGCAGCTTCTGCGCTACTTCAAAGGTTGATGTCATTAGTCTGGAAACATAATTCAGGCTTTTGTAGACAAGTCACTTTCATTTCATCTTCAATGTAGATGTAGTTATAACTCTGATCTGTGAACATTGGCTGATTTTTTTTTCAAGTAGTTTACTCTGGAAATTTTCAAACAATGCAGAAAAATTGAGTTGTACCTTCTACCGCCTAGACGGTGGTAATGTTTTCAAGATAGCTGTTACATAGTAAATATTAAGGAACAGAGGAACTGAAATCAAGATTGAAAAACTAGCATAAATATATATAGTATTAAAATATTGTAAGATGCTTATTTCTGTTTGCAAATAGGAATTGTGCTTATAAAAACTATAGTATTTTAATTAAATGAGACTATTCAAAGCAATCATGTGAATGAGCAGGAAGTTATCAACTTTGTAATCAACGCGCAGGCAAGTTAATTGCATTTTGGTAATCAGAAAAAAGGAAATCTGATAAACTTATTATACAAATAAAAGTTTTGTTTTAATTGGACTCCTGTGTTAATAGATTATAGTTTTGTACTTGATTTATAAATGAGTATTTTCTTTTGGAGGGACTATCAATTATGTGATGTTTTGGTAACGTAATAATTTGTATCAACCTTATATATGTCGTTTTGGAATAAGAATGTATTTTTGTAGTGGAAAAAGAGCTTACAAATGTGAACTTTTTTTACTGAAACTACTTCATGGAGATTGAAGTGTATCTAGAGAGATTTAAGTCAGTATTTTGATAGGACTCAAAACTATCTTAGGTGTTGTCTCATGGTGTTGATAAAGGAATATTTTAATATAGAACTTCAGTTTATAATAGAGGAAGACAGGGATATAAATTCATATATATGTATTTTTGTAATTTTTCCATACTTAGAAAATTCCAGCATTCTTCTTTAAGTATTTGAATCCTGCTTTTTAGTTTTAGCGTACCCTAAGTTTTAGCATACCCTAAGTCTGTTTTTCTTACCTCATTTATATGCTGATTTCTTAAATATTGAGATGAAGAACTGTGTCTCAGAATTTATAGATCTCTGGATTGCGTCATTATTATTTTTTCATATTTCATTTGTCTTTGGCATGCTTATGTATGTTTAACCTACCATGCAATTGAGAGATTAAGGGTAAAAAGCAGATCGTAATTTTGGAAGTTTAGTGGTAGATTCAGCTAATTTGGAAACAATGAGTTGTTTAGATTTTTTTTTAATTAAAGCTCTAGTTTTTCTCTGCCTCCCTATCTCCTTCCCTTTCTTACTCTTTTTTTCCCCTGTTTTTATTTGATTATAAAAGTTAAGTGCTTTAAAATCAATTGAGAAAACTATAGAGAAGAAAAGTCACCAAAAATTCCACGATAGTTAATGATTTGGAAAATAACTGAAACTTACGTATCTTCTGTAACACCCTACCAATCATTGCAGTTTTATGCTCTACATTTCAACATGTCTGTACTTGCATCTAAATTTGTTGGAGTTCCTGAATGTGAGGCTCAGTTACCTTAAATTAGAAGAGGGCTCCCAGGTATGGGGCAAAATGGAAAAGAATAGAGGACAGATTAGAGTGAGAGCAAAGGATAGACCGATGAAGTTACTTTTTCTTATTCTGTAAGCAGAAGTATAATTCTAGTTTACCAAATAATTTTCTGTATGGTTGACAAAATATGGGGCGAGGTTTTTTCCTTAGAATTCAAAATGTCTAGGGAAGATGAAGGTTAGTGCTTTGCTACTAAAATTTTCAATTTTCTCCATTTTTGGGATATTACATATTTGGCTTTTAAAAATTTAATGTCATATGTGACTTGGAATTATTTCTTTCCAAGAAAGACAGAGTCTTTGAGACAGAGTCTTACTCTGTTGCCCGGGCTACAGTGCTGTGGTGTCAGCCTCACTCACAGCAACCTCAGACTCCTGGGCTCAAGCAATCCTGCCTCAGCCTCCTAAGTAGCTGGGACTACAGGCATGCGCCACCATGCCCGGCTAATTTTTTTCTATATATTTTTAGTTGTCCAATTAATTTCTTTCTATTTTTAGTAGAGACGGGGTCTTG